>JAKGRZ010000117.1:0-91327 GCA_022537955.1 Schmidtea mediterranea
ACGTCCAAGGCGACACCAAAAACCCAGCAGAAGACAGAGCAAAGAAAACTGAGAGATCAAGAACCAACAGTGGATGACGAGATAGGCAACTAGAAAAAGTGTAGCTACGAAATGAGAAAGCTCACCCTGAAAAGAAGAAAGAGGAGTTAGATGGATTCCGCGTTTACTGGCAGACATGCTTAAATAATAACAAGTCAACCACTCAGAAGATTGTGCAAAAGAATCGCCTAGCGAAGAAAGCCAAACAACTATGGTACACGAATCGAGCATAATCCGAAATTTAACCCCATCAAAGATAATACAAAAACCAGAATAAGATGGGAAAGAGGCCAAACAATAGTGATTCATTATTTAACGAATACGAAAATGACGAACATCGAATTAGGCAAGATAATTACAATTATGACCTGGCACAAGCAAAATACCAAACAACAGTTATGAATAACGTGAACTCACACAATATAGTAGAACAGAAATCGAACCATATATCCTACAGACAGGGGGAATGGAGGCAGTTCATAACAAGGACGAAAAACGAGCAAATCAAACAATGCATCAGATGAAAACGACTATATGATATAGATTACCAATAAAAGATACCGCATGAGAAATCAATGTATCATTCGCTTATGATGACAAATGGTTTGGTTAATGTGACTAAATGCGACAGCGGATTTCTGATATAATGACTGTGATCCTAGGCAGTTCCTCGCGATAAATATCCTAAGAGATTCGAAGAATGTAATGGCGATAACAAACAACTGACAACAATCGAAGGCAGTAACATACCATAGTATATCAAGAAATCGGATTTCATCATGAGCAAAGCAAGAGAATGTCAATAACGCGAAAACCTTGCATATCCATTGTGGATCACTCGACTTTTCATAATAAATCCGGAACAGAAAGAGAATATTTCAGTATCAGGAGAACATGTAAGATTTGTTCAATGGAGAGAAATGAAACTAAAGATGGGTTATATTAAAGGAAGAAGCGGACCATACAGTAGAGAGCAGTATGTCCGTTGCGGAGACCACATAGCATCCCGGAGACTGTCAAGGAGGGAAGTATACGATCAAAGGAGAATTAGTAACGGGAGTGGTGATAATCGAAACATATACGGTGGAGTTAAAAGAATACGAAGCTCAATTCGATGGAACAACTCAAATAATGAAGTCAAACCAAATGTGTCAAGCAACAGAATCAGTATGTAACCGGTGCCTCAACGATAATATATCAGACAAATGTCACAATGTGAATGCTGTTCCTGAAAAGTGCAATGTTCGACGAAGTAAGAGGAGAATGTTTCGAAGAAGATGAGAGCAACGTATCAATAATGCGTAAATTAAATAATTCGAAAAGAAGGGCGAGTCAGCCAGAATAGATAATCGTGAGAAACGAAATAAACCTCAGCACTGATAACAACGAAATCTGAAATGGGAATGCGATTTATAAAAGGAAAAGTAGTTCAGAAGTGTGGGAAAATGGTATACGCCACGAATTATCCAGGATTATATGCAGCCCGACAAATGTTAGACGAGGGAATAGTCACGGTTGCAAAAGACGAAGTTAAACTATATCTATACATGAATAACAAAATGGATTTCCTATACCACAAAGGACAAGAATCCTGCAAAAGTTACCAGATCTAATTACGAAACGATTTGCCAACTAATAAAGAAATTCTGACGACAAATTAGCGGTAGCAATACAAATCAGAATAGTGCAATGCATTTCTTACCACTACAAGAAGTCCTTTGGAGAATAGCAGGAAAGTCATGTATATATCAGCATGTGCCGAACATTTGCATGTACCGAAAAATCAACCGCGCCACCAGGAAAATGTCAACAATGAGTTTTGGAAGTGGTCCTACAGAAGCAAATAGATACGTTCAACCATGACACGGAATGATGAATCACCGTCTATTAAATCAATTACTAACAATTTTTGCAGCATGCATATGGAACTTATTCTCAGCAAGATGGAAATGGGATAAGTTCCAACAAGAAACCAGTCGGCAGAAACAAGAAATTGGATTACGACAATCAACAACGGAACATGAATTCGACATTAGATGTGAGTGAACAGTGGTATTCTCACAGAGAGTCTAGAAGGGCAAGAACTAGAAACTTTATTTCCCGCAAGGAAAGAATTGTGCTATCAGATATCGTAACAATAACAGCGTACGAACTACACAAAAGCCACTACATATTGCTGTCACCAAGAACTTTCAATTAGCAACAATAACATGAGCAAAGCAATTGGGCGAAGATCCTGGTATTTCGACAAATGGATGGCTGGAAATTTTTTAGGTATCATACTGATAATCAGATTGTTAGAGTATACTGACAGCAAATGTTGGCATGTTTTTGATATCTATACAGAGAAAAAGAGTAAATTGGAAATAAGTGTGAGTGTCCATTAGCAAAAACAATTGGTATTGCAACGGTCATCTCAAAGGATATCATAAATAAAAAACGATTATGCAATACTGACCAAGATAAAAGGAACGATTGAAGAAAATGGCAACGATTGAGGAGTTGTCGACACGAAGAAGAGAAGAATCAAGAAAGTAGAAAAAGTATGTTGGAAAAGAGTCAAAGAATATAGGCAAAAATAACAGCTGAATAGTCGGAAAGATGAGGATATATAATGTACTAGCGGAAACGCGCCAGCATGATCAAAGCACCTGAATACTGGGACAGTGGAAAACCAATGCCATGGATGAACCAGAACCAATGACAAAATTGCGAATACGAGGAACCAGTAAAACAATCACGAAACACCCAGCAATGAACAATGGGAGGACAAATATTACCGCAGGCAATGTATACCCAACGTATATAATCCCAACTGGGAAGTAACAAATCCTGTATCCTCAAAACGAACTCGAAGTGTAGACCAGGACGTCGATGTGAGAACAATAGCAGCATTGTATATACACCAGCAGGACCAGCTCTAACCATCGTGATTGGAATAACGGGAAAGAGACAAAAGCATCGAAGATACGGGAGCAAATATCTCAGCAATTTTTGAGCGAAATAAACCACATTTGGAGAGTATATTGAACCAACCGGAGTACACGTATCGCATGCCAGTTTAAAGAGCAGCACTAAGGGCAGAATGGTGCGACAAACGTTGAAGAATATTCAAGACTAAAATAGATACTGTAGGCAGTGATACTCAAATTAATGTGAACCTGTATAATCTGAACGGATTTATGCTAATCTACTCGAGCAGAGATTGTCATCGATTTAGGAACAATGTGTCTGAAGGATAAAACGGGAAAAATCTGTACCATGAATGCCATTGTGAGATGTTCGGAAAGAATAGTGGTGCCAGCAAAATCACAAATGATATGTTATATTAGGATAGATGGGAGATGTATGGTGAATGATTCGAACCGAGTAAAAATTCGAAAAACGACGAGAGTTACACTAGCAGAGAAATCTGGAGATTAACGAACAACGTGCGAATTCCAATCACATCACAAATTTTGACGAGAAGATAAAATAATATAACGAAAAATGAAAGTTGGAAACGACGCCAATGATGCATCGAACTACCAAAAAAACAAAAAGAAGGTGAGACACCGAAGCATTGGAATGAGACGTACGTTTTACGAAAATGAGAAGAACTTGCAACAATTACTAATGAATATTCAAAGATTATTGCGAGACTTAGATCTAGATTAGGGACATGTGATGTACCCAGAATGCCAATATACCGGTACTCGACAACCCCTCGCATTACGACCATATAAAGTTAGCAGAAGCTCAAAAAACGGTAGCAGAAAAAGAAGTACAAAAAATGCTCGAGGCAAAAGTAATAGAACCAACTGTCCTTGGCTCCAGTCGGTCATGGAAAAGAAGACGAAAATAAAAGATTCTGCATAGATACAGAAAGCTGAATGCGTACAAAAGAGATACATACACATTACCGGACACAAATAGAAATGCTTACAACATCTTCAAGGACAGCATACTCACACGTATTGATTTGCAAAAGTGATATTGGCAATAAATTAAAGAAAGACAAAGAGACACAGCCTCACATCGGTAGAGATCTATATCAATTCCGAAAAATGCCATTCGGATTAACAAACGCACCAGCATTTTTTCAGCGATGCATGAACTTCGTTACGCATGGGATAAAACAGTGTATGGTGTATATTGACGACCTACTAATATATTCAAGCACATTTGAACAACATTTGGAGGATATCAAAAGAGTATTTATTCCGATTAAGCAATGCGAAATTAAAATTGAAGCCATCAAATGCGATTGGGACAAAAGAACAAGGCGTTTTAGGACAAGTATAGCAAGGGAAGACCCGATCCAAGAGAACATCGAAGAAATCAAAAAATTGCCCAGCTCCGAAACAAGACAGTTACCCCAATACAGAATTCCTAGATTACTGCGGATATTACTTCGGAATTCCATCAAAACTACGCTGGAGTAGCGAAACAATACACGAATTAAGTAAAAGAAGATATATCTCTTTGTATGGGGAGAGACAACAACTCGCCTTCTGCATCAAAAGAGACAAACTAATTGACGCACCAATCCTAGTACACCAGATTTTTCACAGCGTTTCCTATTAGCAACAACGTAAGTGGTACGCTGCGAGCAAATCTAGGCAACTAAAGCGAAACGAGAAGAAAGGAACGAGTGAATCGGTTATAAGTAAACGTTCAAACAACTGAGAAAAATTACCAGTCACTGACACGAGAACCTTCGAATCATTCAAGCATCAACATTTTTAATACTACTATGGGGAATGAATCTGTATAAGACAGATCACCACGCTAGTAGTGGGTTTGGGACAACACAAGAGCCATGACAGAGACTATGAAGATGGGCGATGCAGTTACAAGAATACTCCCCGTTTATAAAATTCAAAGCAGGAAAAGCAAATGCAAATGCAGATTGTATGTCCAGATTCATCTTTCCGGATTTAATGGACGAAGAAGTGAGACGGATATGTGCAATAATCGCCGAAGACATTGACTTCTCACAATTGATGAAGGATCAACAAGAGGACCCAGAACTAAAACTGATAAGGGAATATGTCAGAACCGGCAAACCAGAAGTATACGAAAGCGATTTACCAAC
Organism: Schmidtea mediterranea; assembly: GCA_022537955.1. Lineage (NCBI taxonomy): Eukaryota > Metazoa > Platyhelminthes > Tricladida > Dugesiidae > Schmidtea > Schmidtea mediterranea. The sequence continues at coordinate 5,117 of JAKGRZ010000117.1, forward strand.
TAAAAGTAAATATGGAAAACATCGACTCGATATCTGATAGAAAAGAGATGGTTACTAATAGCAGATGGTTGAACAACGACTGATGGTTTATAACAGAAAATAGACGCAAAGATCTGTTAATACGATATCACGACGGTAAATTGGAGGCCATATGTCAGCAAAAAAGACGCTCGCCAGAATGAAACAAAAATACTTTTGGCCGAACATGTCGGAATCAGTAAAAGATTGGATAAAGAATTGCTTAACTTGTGCAACAAGAAGAAATAACGGTTCAAAATGGAAAACCCCGTTAAACCAATGCAGTACCCCGCAAGAACCCATGACAATTGATATCAAATGGATGTGGTGGAGCATTGCCAGAAACATTGAACGGGAATGTAACATCCTAGGTGGTCACAGACACCTAACAAATCCAGAAGCATTTGCAATGAAGGATAAAAAAGCAAACGATTGCACAACAAATACGTGAGTAAAATATTTGCAGATATGGTCCAAGCATATACTAACCAGATCAAGGGACAAACTTCATGAGCGAAATAATGAAGGAAGTAACAACTATTCAAGATAGCCAAATTAGAACGTCACATATCATCCACGTGTAATTGGATACCGAAAGATTCACGGGACATTAATACACATGGTTATCGATTATGGTAGACCGATACCAAAAGACTGGGATAATATATCACCTGTGTTTAATGGCATTATAGAATGTCGATCCTCGCGACAAAAAGAGCCATTCAACTAATGTATGGTAAGAATGTAACATGCCGATGGATTAGAAATCAGCCACCAATTTCACAATATAGGAAGAAGATTGATACTCACAATTCAAAGAAAAGCAAGAAATCGGAAACGGCCGGGGTTAAATATCATGTCAACCAGAAGTCAAGGATACACGACGAAAAGGAATGTAAAGCCACAACCTTCTGTTTTGAGATTGGGAATTATCGAACACCGAACTAATACTGGAACACACAAAGAAATTACACGAATGGGAAAGGGCCATATAATATTAACCAAGCGAGACCAATGTCAGAGTCAATTGTAACAGCACCATTCATACGACCAATATCACGTACGTAGCCAGATGTAAAGCCATACAAAACAATACATTCCAACCAGAGGAAAGACGTATAATAACGCGTTCAACAGACAGAAGAATCGTATGATGAATGTACGAATCAAAATTCAACCGCATAATGCAGATGAATATGATAGACGAATACAAGAATACGTCGAGACGAAATGGAGATCACATCTGGAATTAGAACCGACGCAGAAACAATTTAAAGAGCAAAGCATTATTACCAGAATGGACACGAATAAAAGGGAAATTGAAATTTAAGGAGACTAATGAGAATAATGATAATTACAAACGGGCTGAATCAAATATTTGAACATAATAACGACAATCATGAAAAATGGCAATCTATCACGGCATGGGGCAAAGAGATAACACCCCATTGACATACATCATCGGACACCAATGAAAAACTATGAAAGAACTCAAAAATCATCATAACGTTTGGAACACGAATAGGAAAAAATCAATCAAACGTAAAAACGAAAGTGAGAAACCCCTAATGATAGACAAGGAAAGACACCAACGGTGGATAATAAAGACTGTAGAAGCGGACAGATATAAACAATGGATAAAAAAGGAGCCACAGACGAATTATGTAATACTGAAACGTACAAAAAATTTGGAATTAATGTGGGATATCCCAGAGGAAAACATCGATAAGCAGAAATCTATCACGAACTACTTCGAGTTGCACTGGAATGAATAAACAGGAGATCGATAGATTGTCAAATGGAAACGACCGGATAATTGGGAATGGCAATAATACCACAAACTACGAGTCAAGGAGAAACGAGTTCATAAGCTACAGTATTCATACATTCTTGGAAGCAGTATAAACGAATTAATAAAAGAGGGACCTGTGTTAACCAACTCAGTGGGACCGAACACAAGTATGAGAGAAAACAACAATTTTCAAATGATAAGAAATTCCGGATAAAGGCATTATAAAAAGCATGGAACTACACCAGTGTCCAACCTAATGATCAACTCAGCTATATCAACGGGTCCAACAAAAATATCATATATAAATCTACGAGCTAATCGAATATCCGACAACGTTAGCCAACGAGAAGTTAAACGAGAATTTTCGAAAAAGTACGGCATAACCAAGAAACAATTGAATGAAGGATTGGTACGCACAGCAAGACAAAATATGCCCTCAAGATTCGGATCACAAAATAGAGCGCAAATACTTACCAGATTGGGAATAATAGTACAATCCTACGCAATCGGTGACGGAGATGACCCAGATACGGAACTAATAATGCGAAAGTTACCAAGAGCCTTTACCTTGACAATGCCGTCGGGAATATACCGTTTTGCATACAGCCATACACCAACAACAGGATAGACGTAGCTTGAAAATCATAAAATTACTAGAGAAATGCGGAGCAAATAAAATCAAATAGAAGAGGAAAAAACGGCAAAACAGCCTTAATGTACGCTGCGTTATCAGGAATAAAAACTTCAGTAATACAAGAACTAATAGAACCGGATCGGAATTAACAGAAAGATCAGACGATTGGAGTAGTATACTCGACCTAGCAACAGGTGAACCAAACATGTTGATGATAAAATTCATAACAGAAAATGCAACAAGAAGAGACATAGAGGAGCTATGTGCAGACACCCGACCGCTATCATGGAGAACAATCTATCGAAATAAAGAAGCGATAAAATTCCTATTAAACTGGAGAATACCGAAAACCGAGGAGTACGCAATAGATACAAACGAAAGATATGAAGAAGGAGAAAATGCATTACTCAAGAAACTAATAATAAAGGAAGGAAACCCGAAAATAATTATAACGGTGCTAGAACGGCAAGAAATTAGATTCACCGACAACTTCAAAGAACCAAAAAGAATTGGAAACGGAAAAACAGAACTAATTGACCTCGTAAAAAATTGGCAAGCCGCTAAAACAATGGTACAAGAAGGAAGAAAATCGCTGAATGAATTAATCAAAGCAAGAGATAAAGCAATAACGGCATACAAAGCACTGATAAGGAAGATCAATGTCGAGGACGACATTTGTGTGAACACCGGGGAAGACAAGACGGATAAGGATGACGAAGACAAGGATCAAAATGACCAAAACAAGAAAAAGAATCAAGAAACGAAAAGAGAAAACGAGGAGCGAAACAACAACAGGGTTAACAACAATAAAAACAACAAAAATAATAAAAACGAAAACAAAAACTCAAATTATGGAAAACGAACCGTATGTCTACCAGAAACAGAAGTAAATTGGAAAAATAATATCCTAGCAATATCTATCGTCCTAACAACGTGGAAATTAACAGTAGCCCAGTACCGACTAAGCGATAACCGAAGAGACAGAGAGGATATAATAATGAACATCAACTATCTAAAGATTACAAACATCAGTGGGCAAGCAATAAACCAAGTGTGCATAACAAGAATCGAACGCAACTGGATAGGAAATAAAATATGCGAAAAGGAAATAACAAATCTAGGAGATTCTATATATATAAAAGGAATAAAAGCCCTACGAAGATATCGAATATGCATCTACAAGGACAAGAAACGCACAAGATGCGTAATGAGAAAATCGCTAGGGAATCTAACGAGTAAAAGTACGCAGCCAACGACAAAAATAATAATGAGCATAACAAAGGAAACAGTTATAAAACAAGAAACGATGGTAACCGATTACAACAAAAAGCAAATGAAACCTCCGGAAGGGAAACAAATAAAATCAGAACCACCAATGACAACATCGAATTGCTAAAAATATATACCCATCAAGTGAACAAAATATGTATAGCAGAAATCGGTGAGGATGGTAACGGAACAGGACAATGTCAAGGAATCGCAATAAATCCAGGAGATCAACTATTATTACGAGGATTGAAACCGCAAACTAACTACAGAATCTGCATATTCAGACCAAGAACAAAACACCCTAAATGTACGACGGAAAAGATGGAACCAACAATGAGGAAAGCCACAAACAAATGGGCAGTCGGACATGTAACGACAGTAATTGACTTTGACCAACAAGGAATCATCACCGGAGGAAGAAAATTGATAGTCACAAAAAATTTGCAGGTACTACTGAAACGACTATGCCTGAAAGAAATGACAAGCAAGAAAAACGAGATGTTACAATGTCAATTCCACGAACTTAAAATAGACCATCGAAAGGAGACAAATCACCTAACTGCAAAAACAAGATATTCAGTATGTGTATGGAGAAGCCTAAACGTACCAGAGTGCCCTCAACAAGATGAAATCAAAAATAAAACACATGGAACTACCACGATGACGTACAAAAAGGAAGAAAAAGATAGCACAAAAAGAGAAAACGAAACCAAAGATAAAGAAGAAGAAAGATACATCTCAGAGGAGCAGATGGAAAAGATACTAGAAGTGATAAAGAAAAACCAAAAGTCAAAAAAGGCACAACAAAGAATCGAAAAGACAACGACAAACGACACGGAAGAAACAAGAAATTTACCATACCTTATACGAACCATTTGGATCATGAGTGGAGTGATAAGTGCAGCCACAATAGTCGTAGCATTATGGATACTCAAAACCATCGGAAAACAAAAACAACCAAAACAAATAAACCAGCCAAGAATAGAGCAATGTAACTATGAATTACAATTACAAGAACGAACGTGGATGACAAAAATAGAAACCAGCGAACAAAGAAACAACTTGAGAAAACAAAAGCGGTGGGAGGAGGTGTTCCAACAGGTGGAAACCCCTCATAAACTTCAACGTGTATAGATAACGGGCCTATGAGTGTATATAAATGTATAAAATATATGTATATTAGTATTACAACTGCGCTATGTATAATATATAACCCTATATTTTTTTTAACATTTAAAATTAGATGAGGAAAGAAATGACAAGTGTAACCATTAAGGAAATGAATCAACACTACAACGAGAATACGAATGAAAGAGCGATAACGGAGATGTGGAAACAACAATGTAACACGTTGACAAACATAGTGAATACGTTACAAGAGCAGTGGGCAGAAAGCCAAGTAGCCTTAAGAGAAGCTCTAAATGCTAATTTCTACCACCTTACGAACATGAAAGAACAACAGAGGAAAATCAACAGTATGGAGAGAGAAATGGAAATATTAAAAACACAGAACCAGTGGCAAAGAAACGAATTAGAACGATTAACTCAAATAACAGAAGACGAACAACCTGAAGACTGGACCGAATGGTTACTAAATCACGAAGAAGAAAGACCGGAACCAGACTCATCTGGTAGTGTAGAATGAAAAAAAAAAGACGAAAGAGTGTAGATACGTGAAAAGTATAAATGTATAAAGTAGAAAGAAAATACAAAAATAAAAATCAAAAATCAATGTATAAAGTAGTATAGAAAACAAAAACCAAAGATACGTGAAAATTCTATGTATAACAGTAAGAAGAAAACAAAAAACTAATGTATATATTGTAGAAAATGAATCGAGAATCAACGACAACAGAAATAAACGAGATCATCGAAATCACCCGAAAACAACCCCAGATAAAAATAGAAGCCAGACTTCGATGTGGGTTGTGCACAGAGTTATTAAAAGAACCACGACAAACGGAATGTGGATGTAGATTGTGTACAGAATGTATAATCGGTCTAACATTAAACGGACCAAAACCATGCCCAGATTGCGGAGAAATAGAGATAGAATCCTTAAAAGAAACACGAGAAGATCGAGCAACCACAAAAGAAATACTCACAATGAAAATAAACTGTCCAAACCTACCCTGCGAGTGGAAAGGGAAAATCAAGGACGCCAGTGACCATATAGACGGATGTGAGTACAAAAAGGAGCCGTGCAAACAATGCAAACGGCTAATGAACAAAGGAGAGGAAAGACACCACGACGAAACGTGTGAAGAAAAGAGAATAAAATGCGAATACTGCAACAGAACCGAAACGCGGATAAAAATACAAACTGAACATACAAATGTAAAAGACGAAAAAGTTTGCAAATATTTCAGAGGAATATGTCCAAACCAATGCGGAGTAGAAAAAGAGGTAGAACTCAAAGAACATTGGAAAAAATGCAGCAAAAGAAAAATAGAATGTCCGTTAAAGAAATGGGGTGCGAAGAAAAAACCCTGAACGGAGAGATGTCCCAACATCTACAAATAAAAAGCGAAGAACACACAAAAATCTGGATGACAGCTATAAGCGATAACAAGCAGAAAATCGACGAGATAGAAATCGAAGTGAAGTCCCACATAATCTTAATGAATGAAATCTTCGACACCAGAGAAGAGTTCGAACTAGCAAGGCAAAAAACGACAGAGACCATACAAGTTATGGAGAAAATGATGAAGGAAATGAAGGAACAGTACGAAAAAATGATGAAATTGATTCCTACCGCGGGAGAATTGCCAGTAACACCATACATATGGAAAATTACGGACTTCACCGAAAAATGGCAGAAAGCAAGAGACGGAACGCAGGTATCAATAACGAGCCCACCGTTCTATTCATGGAAAAATGGATACAAAAATGAAATTGAGAGTGTATCTAGACGGAGACGGTTTGGGAAAAGGCACACACATATCAGTATTTTTTGCAATAGCTAAATAAGAATTTGATGAGCTACTACTATGGCCATTTAGCAACAAAACGACGCTAGCAATACTATGTGCAAACGGTATATTAGCAGAAACATACAAGCCTGCAGGAGGGTCATGCCATAATAGACCAACAACAAATGAAGGAACCGCTACCGGAGCACCAAGAATGGCCACACAAGAAGTTATGTGGAGCCACGTAAAGGAAGATACGTTATTTGTAAAAATATCAGTAGAACGAACGGGGGTATGGAAAACGGATTGAGTGTGTTGATCAGTGTAAAGTGTAAATAAGTATAAATATCCATATATGTATATAATGTAAAAGTAGAACCCATAAAACAGTAAAATAACTTTGCGTAAAATTAAAAAAGACAATAACCACCGCGAACTACAGAAGTTAATTGTAATTTGTAATTATAGAAAAAATGAATATCAAAGAAATGAACATTGAAGTGAGAACCGACCTTCCAGTCATGATGATGATGCAAATTATGAACGACAAGACGGGTAAAGCGATACTAATAAAGAACGAGGAGATGGAAGCAATAAATAGAATAAAAGTCGAAACAAAGAAAATGCGAAATGATGTGGCAGCAAATACAGGATAAACAAGACAACCAAGAAGACATGAACGCGAAGCAAAGTAACAACGTAATGTGCCGTATAAAAGAAATATACGAGGAAGGAATAGAGCAATTTGAAAAATTGGCGAATAAAAGCGAAGCTACGTACTACAACAAACAGCAACAATCCAAAAAGCCGAAACCGAGAAATTACGAGAAAAGACAGAATGGTGGGAAAAGAAAACCCACGAAAAGGAAGAGCAATTAATCCAACTGAAGGAAGTATGCAAAAGTAGCCAGGAACAAAATTGGAAGACGAGCTATGGGAAAAGTAATGTTAGAATTGGTGAACAAAAACAATAACCAATTGGAAAATGAAGTCCAAAAGTTGAGTAACAGAGTAGCAAAAGAAGCATGGGAAGGTGCAAAAAGACAAACCGCATACCATAGCGAAGTCATAGATGCCGCATATGCGAGATGCCTAACGGAAAGAGAAAGACAAAAAGTACGAAAACTCCAAACCCAAGTGGAGGAACAAGAGTCAGAGATAACTCACGAAAAAATGATGGTGGAGTTACTAAACAAAAAGGTGGAAGAACTACAAGACAAGTTGGAAGAGGCAAAGATAGATTACTTTGGAGAGGTGATAGACGCGGCCTACCAACGAAGTCTAACAGACCAAGCCATCCGAAAAAAAGAGAGAATTCCACGTCAGATATGAGGAACAAAAGATAAAATCGACCTTCGGAAGAGTCATGTTGGAACTAAACAGCCAAAAGAGTAGTCGACTAGAGGAGGAAGTGGAGGAATTGAGCCAAAGACTGCTGAGAAAGACGGATGAGTTGGAAAGAATGCGCGCAAAATACCTTAGCCAAGTGGCAAGATCCGCGTACTACCAATGCCGAGTCGAGAGTGCTGGAAAACGAAACGAAGAACTCCAAGCTCAAATCGAACAAGTAGGGAGCGTGCAAATAAGAGTTCGAGAAGAACTAGAACGCACTAAGAAAGAACAAGTCCTACAAATAACCGAATGGTCAAAGGTGATGGACAAAGGCGAGAAAACGATAAAGGGACTAAAGAAACAGGCGAAAACCTGGAAACAAGAGTATCAAATAGTAGTAAAGGAATTAAAGGAGCTACCACAGAAATGGACACCTCTTGACGATTGGAAAATGTGGGAACAGATAGAGGAGCAAAGAGAAGAAATCCGAGATCTGCAAGCAAAATTAAACCTACAAGAAAGGAGGGAGGAGAACCTCAGAAAATTCACCACCGTCAAAGTTAATCAGCTAACAAAAACACAAAATATGGTGAGGAAGATAACCGAAGACAAAAAGCAAAGCGACTTACAAGTCGAAATAGAGAGACAGAGATTAAGTTACGCTGAACGAGATGTAAGTGGATATAAAGTTATGTGCGAACAAAGGGATCTCGCACTACATCGCCAGAAAGCATTACGCAATAGCGAAAAGGAAGCCTGCAAAGAAAAAGTAAAAGAAATGGAAATAGAAATTGAGAGATTAAAAATCCGAGAGAATACGACAATGCTGGAAGCAGAGGTGGAAGACCTAATGGATGAGATCAACCAATTGTCATATTTATTGGATGAGGAACTGTGTACCTCAAGAACGCTACAGGCGAGAATCAATGAGTTCATGAATACACCTCAAATGGTATGGTTGCCATTAATTCCTATGCCACAACCTCAGATCACACCAAGTAATGAAGGGTGTGGAGGAATTCAAGAAACGTATGTATAGAGGGGAGCGGGTGTAGCATGTAAATAAAATTGTGAATAAAAAGTGTAGATAAAAAACTAGTACTATATAAACAGAAAAATTTAGAAAACCAAAAAACCCATAAAAAGATAAAACAAACAAAAACCCATAAAAAATCAAAAATAACAAAAATAACAAAAAATGATGTATATAAAATTGTAGAAAATGAGCTAACAAATGAACGAAACAACGATGGAAGTAGATACCAGCGAGACCACCAATAAGAAAGATGTATATAAACCAATAAAAATTGAGGTGGGAAACGAGGATCAAATACCAAGAGAATGTAAAATAAAAGAGTCGACAGAAAATGAAAATAAAGAGCAAGAGGAGATGATAGAAAATATGAGAATAGCAATAGAGCAACAACGTCAGGAGATAGACCGTATCACAAATCAATGGTTTCAATCGAGAAACCTGATAAAGACACTAAAAAGGGAATTTCAAGTATCAAATATAAAACGACGGGAATTAAAGGAGGAAAATAGATCCTTAAACCAAAAACTAAAACTGAATCGGGAATGGGAACAAAAAGTAGAGGAACTGAAAAGCGAACTATCAAATAAATGGGCAAACCATGTACTGGAGAATTATTGGAAAAAAGAAGCCCAAAGAATCAAAAAGAAATACTATAAAATGAAAAGACTAAACCGAGCATATAAGAAACTCGAAACGTACGCAGAAAAACAATATCAGAAATTACAATATCATGAACAGCAGATACAAGCATTGGGAGACATTAACGAGAAACAGAAAAATGTAATAGAAAATAAAGATAAAATTATTGCGATAATTCCCGAAATAAGAAGTCGTCTCCTGAGAGCCGAAACATTGTTAATAGGCATGCCTGAAATAGACGATAAAAATTAAAGCGAAAACTCCTATTGTAAATAAAACTGTAGAAAGACACTAATCGAACGGATAAACGTATAGAAAGATGATGCAATGGCTCAGGATCATATCCCTAATAGCAATTCCCCTTGTCATCAATTCAATCTTACACCCAAAGATAACCTCATTAAGAGACAATCGAAGGCAGATGCGTGACCAAACAGAAGCCCTCAGAAGAATAAAAATAATGAAAATCTAACTCAGACTAACCAGAAATCAAAACTTAATGAAACCCTCTTGCAAAGATATCAATACCAAACTGCTGCAACAAATAATCCAATTGAGTCATCTCGAAGAAATCCTAACATTAACAACTTCTCCTCCACCCCACCAAATCACAGAAAACCCAAAACCAAAGAACTTCGAAATATCCCTAATAAGCCTGGCAGTCGTCGAGACCAGCGCCATCCTAATAATTTTATTTATCATCCTAATCATGAAAATTTATCGAAAATCAAAAAGACGAAGAAAGCACCAAGCAAGACAAAACCCAAACCAAACCATCAGGTTTACAAAAATCCAAACAATAAATCCCCATTACTACAACCTACCAGAAACCAACTCTCTCAACCAAAAAGAAATAATCAAAAATCCACCAAAGCAACCAAATCCAGATGACATTCGTGATCCGAGTCAGTAACATCAAATATAGACATATATATATATATATATATATATATATATGTGTGTGGATAACTATTAATAACGATATTTTGAAAACAATTATTCGAGAAACTGCATGATGTAAATAAGACCAATCACATTATGTGATCTCTTTCCTTAATTTGTAAATTGACCTTACTCCGTCTTATTAATGTAGGAAAACAATATTTATTTTTTTGTTTTGATATTATAAGCATATGAATGTGTCGGCCAAATAGATAATAATTTGGACCGAGAAATTGCGGGGCGCAATTTAAACGGCCCCGGGAGTGGTTTGTTGGGCTATAAGCCACCATTAAAACAAATCAAAATGACTAGGAAAAAGTCATGTCGAAAAAATTGGGAGAATGGCTATTTGTAATACAAGCACGCACCGCAAACAGAAATTCAAAATATAATAAAAACATTAAATAAAACAAAATAAAAAATAACATAATTAATTAAAACAAATAATTAATAAATTTTGCACGAAAAATACATGGAAAAATAAAGTGAAAATACAAAACCGCCAAAAAACCTTATAAAATAAGGTTTAGAAAATACACAGGCGGAGGAGGCGACCAGAATAAGAATCAGCAAAAAATAAAAATACAAATTTAATAAAATTAATATTAAAAAATTAAGAAAAATAAATAACAAAAGAGAAAAATATAAAATTAAATAAAAGCCATCAAAAAACCAGAAAAAATGGCCAAAAAAGATTCGAAATTAGCTGATTGGTAGCACACACGCACGAAAACAGTATAAATACAATAGCCATTGTCACAATTATTAACCTTTAAAAATTTTTATCTCATTTTTGAAATTTTGAAATTCGCACTTTAGCAGTAGGTAATTTTTGTTTATTGTATTGTTATGTTGAATATATTTTTATGCACTTTAATTGTTTTCATTATCATGGATGGCCGCGATACTTTTTAGTATCTGCGACAGGTCCCCCTAAATTAAATTTTATATATTGATGTATTAATCGTGGAGAATGGCAAAGTAATATTCGATTCCGGCCGTTAAGTTGGCAGGACGTCGACGTGTTACTTGGTCACAAACCACCCTTCGGTGTCTGCCTAGTCTGGTCAGGTCTCGTTACACTGATCACGGGGTAGGACACCGTCGTAATTCACCGAGGCGGCAATTTTCAATGTTGGTCGGAGCGGTACGAGTAAAATGCGGGTAGATCGCCATACCTAGGGGGTTGACATTTGTAAGATGTCTAAGTAGGGATATAATATTTTTTTTTTAAATGCCTGTCGAGAAATCGATTATAACAAAGGGGATTACTAGGGTTAAGTATAGGAATAAATGCATAACACAACAAGCCGAAACGAATTCAACAAAACGAAAAGATTTAAAAATATTTTAACGTAAATCGAAATGACCGGAGCATCAATATTTTTCATTTTTCTCTTTACCGAATTATTGTCAGCAGACCAACAATAGATGTTTACGCGAAAATCGGCATTGTAGAAATTAATATTAAATATGAGTTTGGTGTAGGAATGTGTGATGTGGCTTTCTAATTAATTATTCTCTTTTATTATCCTTATTGTTAAATTGATAAAAATTTTCTTTTTACTGAATTATTCCCCCTCATTTTCTTTTATAATTTTTTAAAGATCTTTGACAACATGCAGCCAGGATATAAAATCCCGAAATTAACGTCACAGAGATCGGAAAATCTAACCCATCAATTCCCAATAACGATGACAAATCCCACCAGGAATGCCGAAGGAAATATAATCAGTTGGTCATAGAACACGAACGCACGCTCGGTACGTGGTTCGCCCCCGAGGCTGTGAAAGCCCTCCACAAACAAATTCACCGACTCACCAGGTGTCGCGAAGATCTCATTGCCGAGAACCGAGCGCAACGGATCGTGATCAACAACCAGAGTGCCGTCCTAACCGCCTCTTTCAACGAAACGGAACTGAAAAAACGTCTGGCCGGCCGTGATCTGGCAATCAAACTGAATATAATCCCTGCAGAACACGTACCCGAAACGGCCACAACTGGCCCTCCACAAATGCCGAAAATTAGCAAGAAACATAACCCCAGTAAAAACCAGCGTCGCCGTGAACGACGTCGGGCTGAGGGAGTCACCCTGCTAAAAAATGCAGCCCAGACACTGGAAGAAGCGGCGATGCTAGTCGCCGAACAACAGGCACAACTAACTATAAATACTGAAAAACTGCCAGAAACGATTGAATCCGGAGAAGTTGCTATCCAAATCGGGGCCGGTGAAACGGACGAAAATCACAAGCCCTCTACTTCAATCGGGTATTGGACGGACGAATTTGGGGACGAGCTCTGTCACTCGGTTCCTCAAGTCGGATCCAACAAACTAAGAATCGATAGAAAACGAAGATTTCCCGTCGACATCGACGAATAAAAGCCGACTCTTGTGGATAACCAAGTTTCGCGTCGACCAACTGATTAACAATTATTTATGACTGATTATATCCTATCTTTATTTTCGTTTATTTTCTTTTTGTTGTTGTAATTGTAAAATAGAATTTTTATTTGTTAAATTTCTTAAATAAGTTTCAATATGTTTGACACAGATGAGAAAAGGATGTATGGAAGTTTGCCTGAGCATAACATAAGATTGGTGAAGCTTGATGTATGTGAATAAGATGATTGGAAAGTTGTATTTAATTTAAAATATTGAAAATTGAAATAATTATGATTGTTGAAAAATTGATTTTAAACCTTTAAAAAGAAAATGTTGAGAAACGAGAGGGTAGAGGTGAGTGGAAAGAAAATTGTAGATGTTAAAAGGATTTTATTTTCTTTTGAAAGTAATCAGGAGATTTTACCAATCTTAAAAACAGCTGATTTAACAGCAAATTGCAATTAATTATTTAATAATTTAAATTTTTGCCAATTACTTAAGGAAAAGATTTTCCAAATTAAAACAAAACTCGAGGTTAGCAATAGTTTTCGCATTTTAATAATTAATTCAGAAATCAATCGGAAATTTTAGATAATTTAAGGAGCAGAATTTTTCAAAAGCTATTAATCCAATTTTCCTTTGGAAAATATTCTATATTTTAGAAGTAAAATTTAAATTACTAATTATTTAAATTTAATGCTAATCAAATTTAACGGACCAAGGATAAATAAGTAGCCAGAGTGTAAATGAGTATATTCCTTGCAGTAAAGGTGCACGAATACTTACTAACGGGTAAAATGAGACCATAATGGAGATCTGATTCGGACGTATACATATAATCAATGATAATAGATGGGAAAGTGTGTGCCAATATCGAGGGAAATAGATAAATGAATTAGACGTAAGTCCTTCTATCGGCCGTCAGGAACCCGAAAGCGAGATTATCACAAGGAGTAGTCTTGGAAACGGGGCTCACCTGCTTGTGGACTCTCGGCTGCTGTATACAGTACCAACATGGGCTTGCTCATGGGTATACAGTGGTGAGGTCAAAATTGTGGGGCGTCTGGGAGAGAAACCCTAGAAAGGCAAGAGTGATTGGGGAAACGGAGTTAACAAATGCGTATCGATTAAAACAAAATTAGTTCTACCCAGTACGCCAACACCAACAAAAAATTAAATAAAAAAATATAAACAAAATAATTTGATATATTTAAATTATTATTCAATTGTTGGGTTATTATTATTGAAAGTCGGTTCACTCTGACTCCTCGTGTCCTTTTTCAATCAAATAAGCAAACTCAACACAGAATAATTTTATTTGCACTTTATCACAATGACAGATCAATCTGTTTTATTTCAATGTTTGTAATCAAAATTTCACTAATTGATTTGCACCTTTTAACCACCGTATGACACTGATTATCTTAGGGTAGGTTGTCCAAGGGAAAACCACCCTTTCTGATAGATAACTTTGACTTTTACTTGGATTTAGATTCCTCTACTAACCTAGTTACTGCTCGTTCACGTCGATTCACTCTAGTTAATAATATCTGCTCTTCGTGTCTGGTTAATAATGACTGTCCTTCGTATCTGGTTACTAATGTCTGTCCTTTTCCATTTCTTTTATACTCCTGCTCAGACTGTTGTCCGACGATTGTCAATAACATTTTCTACATTATTAAATTATTAATAATAATTACTTTCCAGACCGAAATTTGTCAACAACATTTGGTCCATTACTAAATTACTAATTACGGAATAATTACCTCTACGTAACTCAGTGGCGCCCATTTAATGTTGTTTAGGCCAATTTATCCTGCTATATTATTCGTCTATGCGCCGGGTTTTCTTCATCTCTCGGATTTTCCACATCTCTCGGGTTTCCCATTGACTCGGGCTTCCCATTAGTAATTAATTTCCTTTTTTATCTTATATTATTTTCTATGGACCCCTCACTAAATTTTTATTATTATTTCTGGACTCGCTTCTCTATTTGGCGTTCAACCATACCAATTTCCCCCGATCAATATTACTTTCGAATTTTTATAAATTTTTTAATTAATATTGCACTTTTATCATTTTTGTGTTTTATCGATTTTACTGTGCTTTTTCGTGATACCCCAACACAATGAAAATTGAAATAAATAATATTAATTAAAATTTATTTTCAATTTAATGTAATTTAATTTATTTAAATTATTATTTAATGAAATTCGAAATAAATAAATCTAAATACTAATTAACTAAATTTGTTAATAGACTAATTAAAATTTAGGTTACGAATGTCATTCAAATCAATTTATTCCAAATGTTTCTTATGTCTTCTGTATACATGAGAGTAACGAGATCCGGACCGAGATTAGCACCAGGAATCAGCTCGGGTGTGTGTCTTGTACCACGGGTATGAATAAGATAAGAAGTTTAACCAAAAACTCGACTTCATCTAGAAATAACTTCAATGCCTGTTAATGCATTAACCGTGATTTTAATAACTACTTAATGTAGTTGATGCGTTCTAGGGAAATGAGAAATCGTTAGAATTAGTAAATATTTAGTTGCGCCGAAATTCGGCCTAGAAATGAGAGCACGATTTACATCTAGACTCCTAACGATAACTTGCAGGACCCAAAAGTTTATCTGGTCCAGCGTAATTCTGGAAACGGAGCTCACCTTTGGCGGGTGAACCTGTGGACTACCACAGTACCAACGTTGCCTAGCGATGAGTGATAGCAAGTATGCAATCGTATGTTTGGTTGGCATAATTCAAAGACAAAGGAAAGTACACCCACACCTCAATTAAAAGCTAGAAAATCCGTCATCAAATTTTTATTAAAAATTTAATATTTTTATGAAATTATAAACCCTCCGGTTATTGTTACGGATTTGCAAAAAAATATTGAAACTAAAATTTTTTTAAATGAATTATTTGGGGAAGCCAACTATAAAATACAGAGCATATCAAAATTTGGTCACTTTTCTTCAACAATTTTTATGAATTTTAAGCATTTCGAAAAGTGTTTATGTTTGATTGATAAAATTATTCAATTAATGTTTCGTTTTCTAATTTGTGTTTGTTTATTTTTTATTATTTATCTGCTTTATTTTAATTTTTTGAGGCTTTAATTAAGTTTTCGATAACAGACCACAATTGAAGTTCAACATTTTGGGAAATGGGAACGAAATGAACAAACATTTGAGTAATCCATTAAATAAAAATTGAACCTAAAATATCTTAATATATTTTAATGTTACTATTCTATTTTAATTCTGGCAACATGATTTCATAAAAATTAATTATAATTAGATAATGTCTATGAAATCGTATTTAAAAACTAATTATTAAAGGATAAAAAAATTTGTTACTTTAATAAAATTTTTATAAATTATAATAAAACAATGGCAATAAAGTATATTTTAAATTACATAATCAATTTACAAATATGTTTCTATCTTTTAAATTTAATATTATTTCATATACATGTACCATTAACACATGAAGTACCACTTTCACAATTAAATTCATTCCTTGATAGAAATATATTACAAATTTCGTTCCTTTTCAAAACATTGGTACAAACATGACAGCATCCACAAAATGAAGCATTTTTTTGAATAATTTGTCCATCAAGACACAATAAAGGTTGACATTTAATAGATTTACAAAAATCTTTAGGACAAACTATAAATCCATATAATTGCTTGGCTATAATCAATGAACATAATAATAAATATTTCATTATCATTTTCATTTTTATAATAATTATAAATACTTATATAAATATTTCTAAAATGTATTAATTTTAAATAAATTGATAGATTTAATAAATTAAAATGATATTCTTAATACAATTAGAAATATTTGAATAGTATTTATTTAGATAATAATAAATTAATTAATTTCTAGTGTAATTAAACAAATTTAGTAAATTATATTTTTATGTATGATTAAGATTTTTTATTATTTCCAGCTTTAATTTCTAGTTTTAAAGGATTGATTTAAATCAAATAATTTTTTAAAAAAAGTCTATTTCTGTTACTAATTGATCTGCTCATGTGGAATTCGATGAATAAGTAAGAGTTTTCACTTAATTGAAAAATGTTACTAAATATAGAGGGGTTGAAAGTGAGACTAATATTTCAAATTGCAAAGAATCTGGAAAGAATGAAATCTACCCATAAAGAGGTTGTGAGATTATGAAATCGATCCAAAGCATACATTTATAATGCATACAAGTGGTGGGTTACAGGGTTTAGTTATTTGCTTATCCTCATGGTGACCCTGGTAACGCCATACAAAATGATGCTGATCGCCACTTGGCACCCGTTGCTGGGCAACGTTGGTAATGTGTTCAAGTGGTGGATTGCCCGCAAAAATTGAGTATTATCGCTAGTACTGTAATTGCTCGGACAACCCTCGGGTTCACGAGCTGTCGATAGAAGACCTGTGCTCGCTTAGCTCTGTCCCTGTGGAAGTAAATTCATGAGCGAATGTGGAGAGATGACTTAAAGTTGCGACGCGGGTACTCATAATAATATCTACGTGTAAGCACCTTTTAAGAAGTACTGTAACCGTAAGCACAACTATTTTATTTAAATATACAGAGGTGTGAATTATCAACAGTTAACGAGACGGTTTTGATTGCTGAGCAGCTCGGCGTCGAGCACGTTCTTTGCGTCCCGGCCGACGATTTATTGGTTGAGTTGAGGCCTGCTCTACTGGTTGGGGGTCCTTCTGCACCCTCTGGGTCGGGGCGAATATGAGCGGGTAGGTGACCGCTTCCCCCTCCCGACAAACGGCTAGGGCCACTTCTAATCCTCGTATCTGGATGCGCAGGCTCTGATTGAGCTGTCGCTCTTCGGCCCAACCTTTCTGTGCTGCAGATATTCGGTGGTATAACATTTTGACTCTTTTCGGGTCCGCCCAAGTCGCTTTGATTTGTTGGAACTCTCTTGTCAGTTGGAGTATTTGATGGAGGAGATCCGCATTTGTGCTCCGCGCGCGATCTAATTCCGCTTGTAATATTTGGTTAGAGGCCATAACTATAATGGATGAGTTCGTTAAATTTAACGTTAATAATTTATATAAGTTATTTTTATCATTATAGCAAACATATCGATTGAAACGAATATTCTTAAACAAATGATCAAACGCAAAGACAAGGTAAAGAACATTTCTATTTCACTAATAACAAACATCAAACTAGTTCATATTAATTGTTAGGGTCTCTGGAGTTCTAATTTTTTCGGAAAGGACTTCCTTCGGCTCTTTCTCGGAGGAACCACCGGGTATGGGCGTCGGGTATCTCGGACTGGGCGAGGTGGGTATGCTTCTGCGATTCGCCCGGCGAGGATGTCATCTTCTACATTGGCGAGATACATCCTCGCCTTGACCACCTGTAGGTCCACTTGTTCCTGCACCCGTTCCCATTGGGTGAGGAGTTCTAGCGCATTCATGTACGTCTCTGCTGCCGGGTATTGTTGTCCGGCGAGTCCGCATGGGTCGCTGTTTAGGCCCAGTACCCTCCAGATAGTGGGGTACGGCCACCGCTGTCGAATCTTATTGAACACTTCTGGGGTTGGGTGTGAGTCCTTCCGGCATTGTTAGTCGGGCTTTCGGGTGTTGGTCCATTCGAGCGGCATATTCTGAAAACACACCAAAATCAGTTATTGGCATATGGGGATGAAAAAACAATTCATTTGAACATTTCACTTAGATTGCATACTAAACTCACTATCGACCAGGTTGTTATTATCATTGGGTCTATCACCAGGTAAACTTATTGACTGCTAACTATCCGTACCATCTTTCGTGGATTTAGTGGGTGGGGCGTCTCTGAAGCTATGTAATCTACCACGTCTTCATCACGGCACTTCTATTTTAGTGGTTGCCCTAATTGCGAGGCGTTAGGAAACTCTACTGCTATATTAATGAGGGGTCTGTACCTACAAATCTACCGGTATTAATGTTCGTCAAACCAGAGTTTGCCGCGCGTATGGTGGTGCTATTTATTTAAATTTCATTTAGAAATCACGGAATACCTAATATTGAATAATATTTATTATCAATTGATTCTAAATTTTAATAGGAGCAAGGCTTACCATTTATCGGGGTGGGTTCAATACCTACTAAATGCATAATATCAGTTAAGGTTGTTTACGTTCTACGAGTTGACGTTGCTCGCGATAATTCACGATATGGGTAAGGGTTACTTTGACTTTAACGGGTCTATTTTCGTAGTGATGTTTATCGATTTGTATTTACTAGTCGAATGACATCGACATCACGACCTTTGGTAAGATTTACCTTAGCTTGGGTTTCCGTTTCTACATCCGTTGTGTTTCGAATTGTACCACAATACCTAACTGGCCTTCGCCCTAGGTTATCTCACTAGCGTGGGCGTCTACATCCGTTATCTAATGCGTTAGTGAATGACCTTCGCTCTGTTTATCCGGTACGTTTATTGTCGACGGAAATTTCTAATTCTCGGATGGCATTAACTTACTAAGATTTGGACTTACGATTTCCGGTCGACTTGTTTACTAATTCGGATAACTTTGGTTCTTAATTAACTACTGTCTGATATTATATCGTGGCATCTACTATGGTCGTGCGTGGCGATGAGGCAAATTTGGAATATTTCAGATACATCTGTTATTCATATTTAAATATTTTATTGTTTAATTTTAGAAAAAACCAGTGTCTTTGATTTCCTTATGGTATTCTGAAATTATTTGATCGTTTCGAAGAAGACTTATCTGTGGGATTCTCATCTTACGCCTATTAACGTTTCGCTTCGAATTCGCATTGGGCTTTTATTATATTGTTACGTCATTTTTCGCCTACGAATTTAATGTGAATTGTATTTGGAATTTACATAAGTATTTGAGTGATGCAGGTTTTGTGAATTTTACGGGTGTGAGACACTATCATGATCAGGTTCTTAATAAATTTTTGAATAGTATTATACTGCTAGCTTTCTCTTACGTCAACGACTCTTATGAATTTCGTGTTGATTGGTTTAGCTACATTAATCCCTTCTCAGCAATTTATTTATTTGGTTTACCTCTGAATGATGGGTCGATTTATAATTTATGTCATTCTATCCTTATACTTTTCATTAGTTCAATAACTTATCCGTGGGTTGAGTTTTATTTCAAATTAATAGATTCTTATTCCATAATTTATTTTACTGTTATCGAATTCGCTTACAATAATTGAATCAATGACTTGCTTAGTTTTATCTATAGTTGCCTTACCTTTAGAAATTGAATTACCTTATGCTAGTTCAGAGGATTAGTTTATGTTAACCCATGACTACTTTACTCAATGATTTTCGATCAATTCATCGGTAATTTCAACTAATTTAATTCAGCTACGTATTTAATTTACTTTTAGTGATGAGTTTTACTTAACTCGTTTCACAATATGCATTGATTTACTTTAGTAATGCGTTTCACCTAATCTATCTCAAACATAAGTTTAAGTTACTTCTAGTAATATAATTTATCAATTCAATTTACATTTAGGAATAAGATTTATCAGTTTAATTTACTTGTAGATACAAGATTTATTCATTCAATTTACTGTTAAATGAAACGTTTGATTGATCTAATTTACCTTTAGAAATAAGTTTTATTAATTTACTTTTAGAGAACTACTTTAATTCACTTTTAGAAATGAGATTGTTGAATTTACCTTTAGAAATATGATTTAATAATTTAAACAATTTATACGTTTATAATTACACCATTTAATTTACCTTTAACAATAAATTTTAGCTAATTTATTCCAAAATATTAGTTAATTTACTTCGGGCAATAAGTTTTACTTCATTTAATTCAAATTATGAAATTAATTTACGTTAGTAATAGGTTTGTCTAATTTATAAGAATTTAATTTTCTTTTAGTAATAAGTTTAATGATTTCAAAACATTAACACGGAATCAGTTATATCAACGAATTTCAATTTAATTTATCCCCGTACCCTTTCCCTTTAATAGACCTTAGGCGCATTTTGTGTTTATATTATATTTACTGAGTGCCCACTGGACTACTCGATGTGATGATTTTGAGCCGTGTATAACATAATTTTAGGTCGATTTTACAGAAGTGAGAAACGAGGAAGGAGTCGGAGACTTCTCCCTTATTTCTCGCTTCAGCTATAGGGATAATATTGACGTTACGACCCCTGCGTTTCTCAACGCCGAGTCTTCACGGGTGCATATCATTGGCGATTTTCCACGCTCTTACATGCATCTGCACTATGTTGATTTTACTATCTTGCGTGATGTGTCGGCTGTGGGCCGGAAAAATTTCGACATTTCAATTTAGTTTATGAAAAAAATATATATATCAAACAATTCATGTATATTAATAATATTTATTAATTAGGACAAAATAACAGAATTACCCTTCATAACCATTCCAAATATTTTCAAACAATAGCATAAAATATCATAACAGAAAGCATAAATGCCTCTCTCCCCACGTCGCCGTCAAGCAGAGCTCTTCAGAGATGCTATGAACGTGACGTGGAAAGAGGGCTCCAACCAAAATATTTCTCACCTAAAAATTCGGATTCTCACAATAATTTCAAACAGTTTAGATTTTCAAAACAATTTTCAAAATAGTGCTAAAAATAGTTAAACTTCGAAACGGTTTTAACGATTTTCAAAATGGTTAAATTTTCAAAATGGTTTGAAAATGGTTAAGTTAAATGTGAAAATGGATCAGTATATATACCTAATTTTATGACGTGTAAAATTTGATGCAGTAAAACAAAATTCGACCTTGTTATTTTCTAGCAAATTCTATTAGTTATTTTTATTATTTTTCGATTTATTTTTATAATTTTTTATTTCGAATTTTTATTGAATTATTACTAATTCAAAATTTTCGATTTAAATTTCATTTTAATGAACTTTAATTGATTTTTTCAATTTCGTCGAATTTGTTGTGTTTTCTTGTTATATTTGTATAGGTATCGTGCGAATCTTGGTGCATTTTGTTAATATTTTAATTTATTTTTATGTTTATTATTTTATATTTAATTCTTTTATTTCTCAGATTTTATATGGTTTAATTGGTGTTTCAGTAGGTTTATTTAAATTGCATGTTGTATTTGCGTGTGTGTTTCTGATCCATTTAAACATTCTTCAAGGCCGTTTACGTTGTGGCCCAACACAAGTGTTGGGCCAGAACACAAACGGCCTTGAGAATTGTTTAAATGAATCGGTAATACACACGCAAATACAACATGCAGATTTAAAATCGGACCCATAAAAACATCAACTAACCCTGCTAAAATATGAGAAAGAAAACAATTAAATATAAAATCATAAAACATAAAATTAAATTAAAATAATAACAAAGTGCAACAAGATCCGCACGAAATAAACATAGAAATAACATGAGAACACGAAAATTTGACCGAAATTTGACAATTTACTAAAAAATGGAAAATCCATAAAAATGGAACAAAAAATTAAATAATTTGAATTGGAAACAATTCAATTTAAAAGTTAAAAAGAAAATTGTCAAATTAAATTATAAAAATAATAAAATTAAGATTAGAATATATTAGAAAATCACAAGGTCAAATTTTGTTTTACCAAATCAAATTTAACACGCAAGGTTAGGGTCATATAATAGGTATATATACCGATTCATTTTCACATATTTTTAATCGATTTGACTCGAAAAATTCAGTTTCAATCTGAAAACCCATTTTAATCAGTTGAAACAAGTTTTAAGCAGTTTAAACCAGTTTGAATCAGTTTTGATCTAGTCTTAACCAGTTGAAAAACCAAACTATCAATGTGATGGGAGGAATGCTCGAAAACCTTCTCTACGTCGCGTCCTTGCAATCTCGTAAGAGCTCTGCTTGGGCGTCGGCGTGTGGAAAGCCTTGAATATGATTTGATGATGAAATGTGCTTTGCTAATTACAACTGATTTCGTCAATAAATATTATGAAATAGATATAACGAATTTTTCGTCGAAATTTTTCCGGCCCACAGCCACTCACGCACCGCAAGAAAGAAAAAATCAACACACAATTAAGGCTGTGTAGGTGCAGTTTATCTGCCAATAGCCTGTGCCCGTGAAGGTTCCGGCGTGAATTACGCAGGGCCTAAACGTCAATAATATCCGTTATAGGGGAAATTGGGAGGAGGGGAAGTAGTCTTTTGGCTGCTCCTCCACCACCCACTTTTCCATAATTTCGACCCAAAATTTACTCTACATAACAACTAAAAATCATGAACATTGAGTAGCTCGGTGAGCACTCTTAAAATCATAATATTAACATAATTTTCCTAAGGTCAACTCGAAGGGAAGAAAGAGGGGAAAAGAATTCAGAAATAGTTGTTATGTTTAAAATGCTTTAACTAAATAATAATTCACGATATCATAGGAAAAGACTCGCGAGAATTAACTACTCCGATAACTAATTGGCATAAATTCAAACTGTAACTAAAGAAGGTGATAAGAGGCTGATGCTGCTAACATCAAAGTCAAGGGTATAAAATGACTTAACTCCAGATAATAGTACCACTGAAAATTCGTCGCCGCGTAGAAGTTAGTCATAGTAAATAAATGGCCCAATTAATGAAAATAGCGTTATTACCCTTGTCGACGACACTTTTATCACAGCTAGTTACTCTGTCCATTTGTAATTTAGCGATTATCTAACTATAGGGATCAATCACTATTCAACACGCCTCCCAAAATTATAATTAATCTCAGCGAAAATAATAAATAATAGCATAATATTACTCACACCAGTCGGGGATAGAAATTATCCGCATTAGAATCAACCCACATCTGTTAACAAGTGATAGAGCTCCACTTGAGTGTAGGATAACTCACAAACCTGTAGTAAGGTATAAAGACGAATTTACCACCGGAGGAAATGGTCAACTTAGGTAAAAGCGACATGAAATACAGCACTGACCAGACGAAGTACGTATTACATCCCGAATTAACATTGTGAAAACTACCCCTTTAGGGATACCCGCTAATCAATCATAAATAGGAAAAAGAGAAAATTCAAATAAACGAACATAATAACCGATACATAATGATCACATCAAGCATATAGAAGTTAATCATAGATTAACAATAAACGGCATCACAACGAATTAGAATGCTGATTTTCAAATTCTAGACAACCAAGAAGTATCGTTACACCAATATATTGCTACGTTGAACACTAGCTGAGAGTTCCTGTCCAGAACAAATAGTTTTTCAACCACCCCAATCTCCATTTAGATAAACCGATGTTCAAGAGAATTGTAACTAAGTGTCCAAACCAATGAAACATACCGACAAAAGGTCCCCCAGGACAACAAAATTGCATTGAAATTACTCTTCTCAAGGAAAATCGTAGATACTCGACTACCAATAACTATGTGTTAATTATTCCCATAAATGACTTCCATAAACGGACGTACGACACAGAAATCCTTAAAATACGTCAAACTCGAGGACTAATTTAAATCACTCTCTACTGAAACGTGCCGCCAAAAACGCATAAAACCCATGCACAAATCATCCGTGTACGCGTAAACCTAACTTTATTGGACTTTCATGATTTTAATATAAAATGCTGATGATATTCATTTCAATAGATTCATGGGTGGACGAATCTCGAATCACGATGAGATTCCCATCCCACTCCGCCGCTAGATGCAGACAGGCGATGTGGGATGCGGGATTTTCGATTTCCACAGTGAGAGAGTCGAGATTCGAAAGACAAGGAGGAACAGAAATGTCGAACTACCGTACGTGGCCATAAAACGTGAGCTCGCGAAAGTGGAATTAAAATTAAATAATTTGAATTGGAAACAATTCAATTAAAAGTCAAAAAATAAAAATTGTCAAATTAAATTACGAAAATAATAAAAATTAAGATTAGAATATACCAGAAAATCACAAGGTCAAATTTTGTTTTACTACATCAAATTTAACACGCAAGGTTAGGGTCGTACAATATGTATATATACCGATTCATTTTCACAGAAATTTAACCAGTCTTAATCAATTTTGATTAATCTCAATCAGGATTCAGTTTGAAGTAGAACGATTTTATAATGTGAGTGGAAGAATGTTCGAAAACTTTCTCCACGTCGCGCACAAGCAACCTCGTATGAGCTATGCTTGGGCGTCGGCTTGGGAAAGGTTTGTATTGAGATGTCTAAGATGTCGTATGCCAATTTATATTCAAGGAATTGTATTATGCTAATTATATTAAATAAAAGTGTTAACTGAAACGATTCTTGTCGAAATTTTTCCGGAAAAATGTAGATTGATATAAAGAGATTACAAACCATAAATTAAATAATGGATAAAATATTTAAGTAATTAATAAAGTAGTAACGAAGGGGGGTAATAATACACAATAAACAAATATTAAGATTAGTGGAATAACCAAATAACCCATGATATAATAATAAGCGTGAAAACACAGCTGCTATAAAAAGGGATCAATGCCAAAAGGACCTAATAAAATTGTAACCACCCCGAGGATTGGAAGTAGAAAATTTGTTATCATCCTGTGAGTCAATATCAGCTAAAACTAGTAGGAAATGGTGATAAGTACTAAAATTTCATTATTTTAACGAGAATTCACCTGCTAATCCCGAAAACTAACCAACTACAGTCGAAGACCCTCGTTATGATAGAGGATAATAAAGTTTCATAAAGGAAGCCCAGAATCCCGTAACAAAGCTCAAAGAATTCGTATAATTTATTAGCAGACCTCATTAGGGTTAATTGTTACATTAGCACCCGCCAAGCAAAAATTTCTGTCCAAGTAAATAAAAGAAAGCATGATAAAAATAAAATTAAGACAAAACCAATAAAATGGGTATTTTTGGATAGATCCACCACCTTCAGGCATAAATACGATCACCAACCGCGGGGATAACTTCATTGACATAGACTCCATGGTTGCTTAAATGAAGGGCCGTGCCGAGATTTCGCCTAATACTACAAACGCGCGATATCCTCTGGGTGAACCATCATTACACTTTCAGAGAGAGTCCACCGAGAATATAGATCAGATATAGGGTATAATACCGAATGGGGAGAGACAGTTTCATTCCCATTGAACTTACAGGTCACAATCGGAATAAATTCCCGAGAATTCAAAACAGTGAAACCCAAAGCGACATGATAGCAAAACTGTCGAAAATACGGACATTAGGTGAATCAACACTACTGCACACAGTGGAGGGAACAGGAAACATCATTAATATTCTCTCGACAAGAAATCAATAAAGAAATAGCCACTTACACTGAAAACCAAAACGCATAAAATTAAAACTGCTGGATTTGTACACAAAAGTAAAACAGTTGGAATTAATTCGCACAACTCGTCCATGAAGTGGCACTACTCTGGTGTCCTATAAAATTAGAATACTACGCTATCGAGGTCATTTGTTGAAGTTGCATAAACTATGCACAATTATGAAAAGTATCGTAAACACGAAGGGATCGGTGATGTTCACGACGACCCCAGCAGCACCGCCAGGAGAGACAGACTCCCATACAAGAAGGTAAATTTCAGTTTTATAAATAATGTTCTAAATTTTCTACGAGATCTAAGCCGTCGGATCGACCCAGTCACCATGTAAAGCTCCTGCCATCAGCCTCAAATAGTTTGTCAACGAAATAACGAATCCGATAAAGAACTAGAATTATGCTATAACCTTGGATGTTAAATATATTGTTTAATTGTACACCTGAGTTGTGATTTTATGCTCCTGACGAAGGAAGATGTTATGTTTATAAAATTTTTGTTTCATTTGCTCATGCCCAATGTTCAAATCCACAACAAATCAGATCACCCACAACTCAGTATGTTGGACTGCCCTAATCCAGATTAACGACATACATGACATTAGCCGCTAAGACACCAAGCTCCAGGTCAACATTCCCTCAACCAATCCAAACATTTATGCGTAAACGAAAACGTGATAGCCCGCTAAATAACTTTCGCAGTAAGACTGAACCACCGAAACTTCATCTTACGATCAAAAATGGAAAGTTCAGCAAAGGATAAAACGTTAAATCACCGTAAGATAAAACCCAAGTGGGATCGAAGTCTCGTGAATTTCAGCCATTGGTACATTCATTTCCATAAATAAAAAGACATGAACTCCAACGATTACGACGGCAGAAGGAAGTAAAATGAACCGAAGAGATGGGATAGATTGCTGCCAAGTATAAGTTGACCACCCACATAGAGTCTACACCACCGTCACGACGCCGATTTAACCCACGACAGTCCGAGTGACCCCTGGCATCATCCATCGCGTAACGATTCAATTAACCCATCAAATATCATACCCTAGCTTGTCTATTTCCCCTCGTTAAAAATAAATCGACCCAGACGATTTTGTATATAATATGACGAGTTTACTGAGGAGTATTCAGGTCTCAATAATCGTTATAAATTTCAGATAACTCTTGGTTCGACGCATCCCGCGTCATGGTGCGTTTTCCCGCACATTCAGCTGCCAGATGCCGGCAAGCTATGTGGGACGCGGGGTTCTCAATCTTGCCAGTAAGGGAATCTCATGCAGGCGCTCAAAGAGATCTCTGAGAAGTTGAACTTCCTTTTATTGCCATCAAAAGGGAGCCCGGCCGCAATCCGGCCCGGGAGATCCGAGGACAAGCAGAGTTTCTACTAGCTCACCTGGAAGAGCACCAGCGCCAGACGGATAGGCAAGTGGAGCGGGCTAGGCAACATCTAGCCGAAATTAAAAGAGCCATTGCAACGGGAACCATTCCAAGTACGGACGAGTACGCCCCTCCGTACAACACGTCCTTCAACCTTGATGAACCGAACCTGGATGAGGAGTCCGCGGCAATTAACGTGGTGGTCACACGGAAAATTCTAACAAAAGAAATGCATACGGAGAAAGACGTCCCCACTGCGACCGTGAGCATCCATATGCCCGCGAGTTTCCCAGGAGAAACAGAGATCGAGACCGTTCAAGATATGAGTGATATTGTTGTATGATACTAATAAACCTTGGGTTCCATTTTGCCTTTCTTACTTACAATGATGTAATAGTATGGAGTCATATTGCACTTAAGATAAGATTTTTGTTTAAATTTAGAAATGAAAATAAAATAAGTGACCTTTGTGAAGAAATACACAGGATTTTACAAAGCGAATTACATAAAAACCCAAAGATTGAACAGAGATTTGCATCAACAAATTGTGCAGCTAACGATAAAGATCTAACAGATAAAATCTAGCTGGGTAGAGCCGAAGAGGGTAAAGGCTTTATATCAAAGGATGACAGACGTCCAAAAGGGTTGGGCGGAAGTGAAGCAACTTAATCAGAGCCATAAAAACCCAGATTCGTGGACGAGATGTAGCGTTATCGGCGTGCCAGGAAGGCAACGCGGTAACCTAACCATTGGGTTTTGCACCAGCCTAACTGGCCTATAAGGAAGCCACAACAGCTACAAAACCTGCGAGTAAACCACCCAGATATCGACCCGGAAGGAACGAGCGTGCCAAACGCCGGGCCGCTCAATCAGCAGAATGAAATGCTTTTATAGTTGTCATTTAATAAATGTTTTTTTTCTACTAATCTTCCTAGATAGTATTTTTAATGCCGCAACTAATTAGTGTAAATCTTAAGTAGCGAAAGATTTTATTCTACGTGATAAAAAAGGACAACGGCACCAATATTGGATCGGAATAGGCAAAAGCGCACACAGACCTTCTAAAAGTAGTGCGTTGAACCCATCTTGAGGTCGGGCCAGAGTAGTTCTTTCGTAGCGTTCACCTTTGGCGATCTCAAAACCAGTGGTTGCATTCCCAACGTTGCTTAGCCAAGAGTAACCATTGGGAGCACGGAAAAGTTGTATTGGGGTTAAGAACCCGCAAACCATGAACCCCACACAAGCTATACCTACTGTTAAGTTAAAACTGAGTGAAACTGACGCTTGTTTAAACGATTCGACATAACACGATAACATATGGCAATACGATCCAAAAATAAACTCTCAAATATTGAATTTACTCATGTTGATTATTATTTAATAAACATTTTGAGAATATAGTATTGTTGGGCCAACATGCAATTTTGTTTGAATGAATCGATAATAATACACAAACACAACACGCAGATTTAAAATCAGACCCATAAAACATCAATTAACTACGTTAAAATATGAGAAAGAAATAATTAAATATAAAATCGAAAAACATAAAAATAAATTAAAATAATAACAAAGTGCAACAAGATCCGCACGAAATAAACACAGAAATAACATGAAAACACGAAATTTTGACGAAAATTTGACAATTCACCTAAAAAGAAAGAGTTCACGAAAATTGGAACTAAAATTAAATAATTTGAATTGGAAACTATTCAATTAAAAGTCAAAAAATAAAATTGTCAAATTAAATCACGAAAATAATAAAATTAGGATTAGAATATACAAGAAAATCACAAGGTCAAATTTTGTTTTACTACATCAAATTTAACACACAAGGTTAGGGTCGTACAATAGGTATATATACCGATTCATTTTCACAGAATTTTAATCAGTTTTTGTAACTCAAAAACTCGAACGCTCGTTTTAATTCGAGCTAGTAAAAGCTCATCTCTACGATTTCACAATGTAAGTGAGGAAGTGTCCGAAAACTTTCTCCACGTCGCGCACAAACAATCTCAAGTGAGCTCTGTTTGGGTGTCGGCGTGGGGAAAGGTTTGAAATGAAATTTGATGATGTTGTAATCATGTATTATGCCAATTATGTTCGAAATAAAACTTAAAATGAAAACGAATTATGTCGAAATTTTTCCGGTTCACAGCCGACACACCACCGCAAGACAAAAAAATCAACATACCCCAACCGAACTGTGTAAGTGCGGTGTAAGTCCGCCAATAGTTCGTGCCCGTGAAAGCTGCGGCGTGAGAACGCAGGAGCTGGAACGTCAATATTATTCCTTGTAGGGGAAATTGGGTTGAAGATGGAATAGTCTTTTGACTATTCTATCATCATCTACCTCCCGTAAACTCGACCTAACTTATGATGATACAAATCGGATTAAAATCAAAACACCGAGTAGTCCAGTGGGTACTCATAATCTCTTAATGTCGACACAATGTAACCTAAGATCTATTAAGGGAAGATGACGGGGAAATTAACGCTGAAAATCGTTGTTATGTCAATAAATTGTGACAGTGAAAAACTAAAAATTCCTGTCATAAATTAACCTAACTAAAACCCAGTTTTCGATCACTAACCTTTCTGTACTAGAGCAACAAAATCCACAGTATTACTACACATCTGACTTTAGCGGAAAATTGACTATAAATTTCCGAAATTTCAGTTATCACCATGTAATCGACAAAATGACTAAAAAGCATAGTAAACCCTCAGCTAAAACTCCATTTGTTCAATGAACGGGTAAATTTTGCGGCGAGATTCTGCGTTTACATTGATCGAAATTTTTGTAAAAGAATAGAGGATACAGAACAGTCATAAGCAGTTACAAAATTTGTTACTTACATTATTAGGATAATAGCATGAAATCTTAGAGTATCAGAAATAGATAAATGTAATGGCTAAGCCTAAAATATATTGAGGGGTAAGATCAACCCTCAAAGGTTTGCAAAAGATTATAATAGAAACACAAGCTCCCCGGTTGAAAATTAAATGAATTATCTAAAAACCATTCCCAAATAACCAGCAATAAATGAAAATAAAAAGTGAAATGCATTGAATAGATTTATACAACGACATTCATCAAGAAACTGTAGTAAATAAAATCATAAATAAAGAGAATATCACAATGAATAACATCCCCCAAAAATTCATCTCGCACTAGACATTGACAACACGGTAATACATCCATCTCGGTCCACAGGAGCTACGGTAGAAGAGATCCACTGACGAGGAGTAACGTAAATAGCCCAACGCGATGACTGGAACAATGAGTACGATCAGCGTACGCCGGGCCTGCCGGAGATGCGGAAATCTAAAAAGTAATAGTCCGTCATAATAAAGTTAACAGAAATTACTTACGCCTAAAGCAATTGATAACAATAACCCAATTTTAGTCATGAATGCGGATTCACGAGGACAGAATCACCTGTGAACAATAACGCTGCCCCGGCAATTACCAAAATAATGGTTCCAAAAATGGTAAAATAACAGATGAATTACCAAAGAATAAACTCAGCCGGAGTTAATTTATTAGTAACGAAATCAATATGAATTAGCAGGATAGACAGCCGATTTATAAATATCCAATCTGATATTCTCTGGAAATGGATCGATCGAAAATAAATTACCACAAGCAAAAAAAATCCACACCTGCATCGCCGGGGAAGGAAAAACACACCTACATACAACCTTTTACATAGCAGCGTGTACGCCGACAGAAAATCTGATCTCGTTTCACACACCGACTCCTGCCTATCCTGGCACACCCACACACCCACATATAAGCAATCTGCCAGTCGTAGAGTTTCATTTTTGTTCCGCTAAAATGTAACGAAACCCGAAAATTCCAAGGAAAGTTACGGACGATGGTCAACGGAGGGATGAGGCCGACGGAATCTCAATGGAGACGAAACCGACGGCACGAGAGGGTGTCTACTATTTTTTATTATGGGAAATTGATTACCTATACGAGATCGAGACCCGAAAGTTGACACAGACGGCCATTACAGACCTTTATGATTCAAAAGACTAACATTTTCAACCGATTTC
Source organism: Schmidtea mediterranea (assembly GCA_022537955.1). Classification (NCBI taxonomy): domain Eukaryota; kingdom Metazoa; phylum Platyhelminthes; order Tricladida; family Dugesiidae; genus Schmidtea; species Schmidtea mediterranea. The sequence continues at coordinate 36,824 of JAKGRZ010000117.1, forward strand.
AACGAATTTTGTTATTCAAAATGCTAATCAATATAATTTTGTATGCCTCAATTAGTTTATGTGTGTCCCAATTATTTTTCTGAACGTATCAATATGCTACCCACAATGAAAACCGATGGGGAATATGAAGCCCCCCACTCGGAAGTTCGAGAACCATTTCAGCGCAATCTAAGAATAGAGTCCGGCTTTCATGGATTACCAGCAGAAAAGACAACTATTATAGGTAGAAAATAAGTTAAAAGTCATACTTACATTTAAAAAATTTTCTTTTTCGTTTGTATTCTTTAATACTAATGATATTTCTTATTTAAAAATTACAATTTCAGGTCATTCATGCTTTATTTTAAATTGGGTAAGATTTATAAAAATTTTATTTAAACAACGATTTTTCTTTTTCTCTTTAAATGTTTTAATTTACAAGTCAATGTGATTGTAGTAACTTTTCCCCTATTCGGTGAATTTAATCAATCTGTATGAACGACTGCTGAATGTTTAAAAATATTTTCTACAATAAATTTATTTTAACTTATATAGTTATTCAAAAATTCTTGTGGTTATTTAGAGTAGAAGTGAATATGTTTTTATATAGAAATGAATTATTTTATATATCAGACATTAATTTATGGTCAAACTGCTGATGATTTATGAAAGTTGGAAGCCTTTTCCAATCGAAAACCATTAGGAAACATTTGACGAAACCAAATCTAGTCCGCCGCAACCCCCGTGAAACAAAGACACGAACGAAATCGAGGAATAGATTAAAATAATTATACATGCATTAGCTGAACCCAACGACTTAACAACACCCTACGTGAACCAGACTACACCAGTGTCTTTTCCCGAGAAATAATTAAAGATAATCTAGTAACTCATGATCGACTAGTTCTACAAAATCAAATATATAATCCATGAACAAGTAGACCAAAAATATATTCAGCAATTCAAGTCTAAATAAATCATTAAAATAAAGTGAATGAATCGGATAACCATCTAAGCTGTTTTCTTTAGATAAATCATGGATCGACGCGTCCTGAATCACGGTGCGATTCCTTGCACACTCGGCTGCTCTGTGTAGGCAGGCGATGTGGAATGCGGGATTCTCGATCTCGCCATTAAAAGAGTCCCGGATTGGTAGCCAGATGAACTCCGAAGATACTGATCTCCCATTCGTCGCCATCAAGAGAGAACCCGGCCGCAATTCAGCCCGGGAAATCAGGGGACAGGCCGAGTACCTGTTAGCTCGACTCGAAGAGCATCAACGTCAAACGGACCGGCAAGTCAAAAAAGCTAAGCGGTATCTAGACGAAGTCAACGAGGACATAGCAGCAGGAAGAATTCCGAGTACGGATGGATATGCCCTTCCGTACAATACCTCCTTCAACCTTGACGATTAGAGATTAAATGTGACAACGGCAGCACTCAATCTGGTAGTTCCGCGGAAGATCCTGCCACGAGAGATGCGAGGAGAGGGAGAACGACCAGATGGCCACCACGAGCATTCTTACGCAAACTGTAAACTTGGTGGACTCGGTATTACTTTCACATTTGATGAATATTTGATACAGAGTGTCACTGGTATTACTAGACTTTTCCACTCGCCAAACGTAACATTTGGAAATATGCTTATCACGGAATTAGCCTAAGCTCGAGGTGGAGAAAACTTCGATGCCGGATTAAAATGGCTTAATTTTGATATCTTAAAAAAATTCTCTTATACTTATTTCTTTAACAAATTTCATAAATCGACACTTGCCATTAAAAGGAAATTTTCTATAAACATCAAGCTTAACTTTATAGATGATAACTTTTCACTTGAAATATCATATAAAAAGTGTACTTCTTATATCAATGTTTATAAGTTAAATATACTTTCAAAAGAACTTCATGACTTTGTCAGCCTTCATTATGCAGAACAATGGTGTCTTATGCACGTGCAGGGACACATTGCAGCTGCGATTGGAGATAGTATAACAGCTAAATACCTTATAACAAACGACATTCTTAATGATGCACAGTACAACTTCTTGATACGGGTTAGAAACAACCTTTTTTAACTGAACTTTACACCTTTTAGATTAAAGAACAAAATGAATTCAAAGTGTAGCCTGTGCCATCAAGATGATTAGACACAGGCTCACGTATTCAATCATTGTCCTGCAATGCCAAATGCGAAAAGAATTAAGCATGAAAATGTGCTAGTCAGTGTAGTAAGCCTTTTAGAAAAAAAGGGATTTGAGGTAGATGTGAAACAATCACCAAAATAAAAATCAAATACGACCAAACTGAAACCCGATATGGTAATTAAGTTAAGAAGGAACAAAGAAATCCATATTCTTGATTTAAAAGTACCATACGATTTGGAGGAAAATTTTGGAAAAGCTCGAAACCTGAACTACTCAAAATACAAAGATATGGCCATGGAGATAGGACACGCTTTCAAAAAGAAAACGACAATATCTGCATTGGTCATTGGATCCCTTGGAATGTGAGACAAGAAGAATAACCCTATACTGTCAAAAATTGGATTAAGTAAATCTAAAATCCAACCTCTGGCAAGAATAGCATGTCCAAATGCGATAATTGGATGCTATCACATTTATCGTGAACATGTATCCTACTTAAAAAGTACTATGGCCTTGCCCTTTAGCCTAATGTAATGTTGGTCCAGCAATATTGGTATTCTATCAAAGTTGCAGCCTTGTGGAGAAGAGTTAAGAATCAATAGTTATAGATGCTGAGCTACGCTCGTACAATATGGTCGAAAGGCAGTGTTTTTGTATTAAAATAAACTTAATTTTTTTAATGCTGGTTCAAGAAAAATGTGCAGCGACGCCCGAAACAAATGCAATCAGATTGGGTGAAAGGTAATGGTGAGAAAAGTTTTAATAAAATAAACACAAATGATGAGTGAACTAATGTTAACGCTCAATGTTATAATTGTGGCAGAAAAGGGCATATCTCACGAAATTATTTTGCCAGATCAAGTTCTCCATCAACATCGCCTTCACCACAGAGAGACAAATTGAATCTTCAATGTCAAATTCAGTGTCATTCATGCAGAGGTTATGGTAAATAATGTAAATAATGTAAATAATGTAAAAAAATTAATGTAAATAAATTTCAGAAGCCAATATTAAAGAAGTCAAAGATTTCAAGGTGAAAAATCGCAGACAGACAATGTAACTTTTGTGCAACCAGATAATTTAATTGAAACAATGGATAGAGAAGTGAGAGAAATGGGTTGATGTTTGGATCGCTTGATGTCAAAGTGCGAATCAGATGATGAACATGATACTCACATGATGCATGATTCGCAAAAATAATTGACTGAGAATGAGTTAAAGATGAGAGATATAAACTATGATTTGCACAGTGAAAAGGCGACGAGATTGTGTCCAAAATTGGAAAATTAATTGAATGTAATGAAATAGATTCGACTAGAATATTGAAGTCATTAACAGAATTGAGTCAATTGTCTTCGAGTATGAGAAAGAGTCTAATTAGTTTGTGTGAAAAGTACTATAATATGAGCCCAATGCATAAAGACGAGATTAAAGAATTAATGTAAATATTTGGAAAATCGTTTAGAGAAAATAAATGGTTAGATTTTATTTTTATTGATGTGATTGATGAAATTAATGAAAGTGTGAAAGTGTAATCTGTTGTCGTTGTGAAGTAAATGATTGTGTCAAAGATTTTAAAAATAGATTAAAGAAGAAACATGAAGGATGGATAGTGGAGTTAAAATTTAATGATAGATATTTAGAAAATGATGAATTTTTAATAGATTGTAGGATTATACCGGGAAATAAAAATGAGTTACTGATAGCAGGTATGATTAGTGATAATGTGCTGAGTGAAATTGGTGAAAATGAAATGGTAAAAAAGAGTTCGAGAAAAATTTTAAATAAGCTAAAGGATAGTTTGTATATTGGAGATGAAAATGAAATAAATAATAAATTAGAACTAATTGAGGAATCGGAATGGGAAACAGAAAGTAAATTAGAGATTGTAGAGGTGATATGACCATTTATTTTATTAGGAAATTGGGCAGAGAATTGAGAGAGGCTAGAGTTGTATTAAAAAAATTTGTAGTAGCAGTTGATTACTAAGGTTACGGCAAAACTGAGTATATTGAAGAGCATTGGTGCTCAAAAGTCAAAAGACTAAGGAAGAGATTTGCTAAAATTATGGGAAAACATGGAATTATTATATTCACACACAAAGGTGAAGAACTTGATGATGATGAATATTTATTTGATTGTGGATTTGTACTACAAGCACTAGATGAAGACGGATATTTAAGAATGGACGGAAATGTAGGATATCTAGTGAACAATTTAAAATCGAAAAAAAGGTTGAGATTTGAATGAAATAAGAAGTCAGGTAATTAAGATACTGAAGAAGAAGAAGGAAAAATAAAAGAAAATAAAGGAAACACGGAAAAAGCGGATAAAATAATTGAAAATAGAGAAATTATTGAAAGTGAAAATGCTGATGTTCAAAATGAGTGTGATAGTAAAGATGAGTTTATAGAATTAGAAAGGCAAAAGAAGTTTAGCGTATTGGAAAACAAGGTAAACGATAAAAAGAAGAAGGTTAGAACTTTGTATAAGATGAAAAATTATTTAGTGAGATTAGAACAGGATGTCGACAAAACGAAAGAAATGTTGAGAGGTCTCATTAAAATTGTGTATCCGATGTTTGAAATAGAAATAAAGTGGATGATGAACTAAAAGAGATAGTTAAAGAAATGAAAAATCTACTTCCTGATATTGTTCAGAAGTTTGGCAATGTAGATCCGTTTTGTGAGAGAGCAATAATTGAAGACTTAACCAAAGAGGGAATTAATGAGGAAGTAGTGCTAACAAGCTTAACCTATGCTATTTTAGAAATTGGGACTCATGCGTTTTTAAAGACGGATGTCTTGGATAATCTGATAGATATTGGTGCTCGATTAATAACCGAATTTTCGATGAGTTGGGTGAAGGAAAAAAGTGGTTGGAAAACGGTGTGCCCACCGCCTTTAATTCAATAAAATGATTGTTTGGAGTTAAATTCATTACCATGAGTAGTAGGATGTGAGCCCGTCAGATACAACCCCCCCACTAGCTTACGTAATTATTACGTAACATTTGACCTCTGCACACCCATTGCTACCTGGAGATTGACCTTTGTCCACTAGTTGTCCACCTAGTAATTGACCTTTGGTGACCTCATGATTACATCACTTGACCACTGGTCACTTATTATGTCACTGGTCACACTTATTATGTCACTGGTCACTACTCAGAGACTAGTTACCTAACTGTTATTATGTCACGTAGTTGTGGACCAACACACCTACCTTCTAGAACCTTCCACACACCTACCTTCTAGAACCTTCCACACACATACCAACTTCCACACAACTACCAACTTCCTTCTAGAACCTTTGGTTCTTAAAAATTTCACACACACATACATACCAACCAACGATCCGCACAGATGCGCACCCATCAGCGCCCATCAGCTCCCATCAGCTCCTATCAGCTCCCATCCGTACCAATCCGTACCCTTCAGAACCCTTGCGTACCCTTCCGTACCCTTCCGTACCCTTCCGCACCTATCAGCTCCCATCCGTACCAATCCGTACCCTTCAGAACCCTTGCGTACCCTTCCGTACCCTTCCGCACCCATCCGCACCCATCCGCGCCCTACACGCCTACAACTACGTCTACGACTAAGTCGTAGACTTAGCAAAATCACTCACTAGTACTATTCAAAATTTTATTAAATATAACAAGTTTGTTTCACAGTGAAAAGAATATGCTCAACATGAAGCATGCAATTCATACTGCAATCGTAGTAGAGAAGGATGAATTCAAATGTAAGTTATCAAGTATTTGATCAATCAGTCTCTTCTGCAATTGGCGTCTTCTGAATTTTCTTTTGCTTGATCTGATATGAGGATTCATCGGCGTCGTCATCCGGCATTGCAAATTTAAATTATGCAGTAATAAATACTACGAACTAAGCTCTGATTTGATTTTCTAAGTTTTCTAAATTCAATTACGACTTTTACAAAGGCAAAAGTCAGGTTAATAATATTGAATTTAAAGATAAATTAGGAATGTAGTCTGAATCATTTTAAACAAATAAAATAATTCTGATCTCAATGAAAAAGTTTAAGTTAGTTTAAATATTCATTATTTTAAATTAATTGCAGAAGTCTGGTAGAATGCCATGCACATGGTAATACCATATTTTAGCTGAGTGCAGGATATTGCTCATTGCACATTCTTTTAGCAGACCTTCTGTTTGAAGTGGTTCAATGCCAAGTTTACAAATCAGATCATAAGTTGATGGAGGAATCGACCCTAATGCACCAATAATACAAGTGTAAAGCTCTACCTGATAATCAGGTTTGGCTAACTGTAATTCACTCTGAAGCAAGCTATATTTCTCAATATTTGCCTTATCAGTTAACTCAAAATGCGAAACAGAATCCATTGGACACTTAATATCAATCATGAATATTCTTTTTCTTTCAGTATCAGTTATTATAAGAATGACGCGTTGTTTAGAGTTCAGGACAAGAGAACAAGAATGATCAACCACGACAATAAAATTAGGATTTTTTAGATTATTCGTTATTATCTTTATACAGTCATTGTGTCTCTCTAATGTCAGTATTTGGTGAATCTTACATGACTGTAAGGCATGAGACATAGTTTCATCCTCTTTCTCACAACGTCTACAAAGTCTAGAATCCCCTTTTCTATTAGGCTTTGCATTGATGTTAAGTGTATTAGTTCGCGCTCGATGTATAAAGTTCCATGCAAATTCGCCAAGTTTACTTTTAAAAATTGCTTTATTTATTTGAGGAGATAATTTTATAGCCGCTGCAATCATGTCGCTTTTATTACTCAGTTGCCATTTTTGCATATATGAGTCGTATAATGCAGAGTGAAATATCTTAGAAATTGCTTTTCGAAACTTAGTCGTAAGTATGAAAGTTCCATGACTCTTTGTTATCAGATATAAAAAAACTTGCTCTTTAACAATATGAAAAGATACGGAGATTGAGTGTTCTCTTTTAAAGTAAATTATTGAAGTACGTGCACGTTGAAATCTCGTTTTCCTTCCACCATGATTCAATTTAGTTTCAGCACCATTAATCCAATCAAAACTTTGTTGTAATGTAGGCTCTTTGATTCCAAGACGAGGACCCGTTACAAACTTTAGAGAGTCAATATTAACTTTTCTCGAGTAATCGCAATTGGAAGTAAAGAGTCGGAAAAAGTGCACAATTGTTTGAGTATGATATTCATCAAGCAAATCGACACACGAAGCTCCACCATTTTCAGTTGAGTTGTATAAATAAACTGTCTCAGAATTGTGCGGCAAGTTCAAAATTCTTCTCAGATGGCCACGCAATTTACTTGAACCTTCCACACACCTACCTTCTAGAACCTTCCACACACATACCAACTTCCACACAACTACCAACTTCCTTCTAGAACCTTTGGTTCTTAAAAATTTCACACACACATACATACCAACCAACGATCCGCACAGATGCGCACCCATCAGCGCCCATCAGCTCCCATCAGCTCCTATCAGCTCCCATCCGTACCAATCCGTACCCTTCAGAACCCTTGCGTACCCTTCCGTACCCTTCCGCACCCATCCGCACCCATCCGCGCCCTACACGCCTACAACTACGTCTACGACTAAGTCGTAGACTTAGCAAAATCACTCACTAGTACTATTGGTATTATTATTACTCTTTTTACTTCATATAAACGTATGAGTTTCGTTTACCTCATTGATTCATGTTACTTGCATGTGAAATATTAAAAAATTATATTTACATGAAATTTTCAATTGTTAATTATATTATTACATCAAAAATTATAAAATAATCATTAAACATAATAAATTAAGATCAAACTCGTCTTAAAAATAAATGTTCAATTCTAAATTATTTAGCTTACTGACTATTTTGTTAGTAGTATATTACATAACAATTTTATCAAAATAATCATAAAACTTTAATAATTTTCATGAAAATTTAAGTTTAAAAGCACTATAGTATATTGATAGTTTATTTAATTAAAATCAAGTCACTCAAAACTTATATTTTATCACTGGATTTACAATATTTTAAGAAAATAATTCAACAAGTTTAAAATTTCAACTAAATATAAAAAATTATACAAGATTTACTTTACCAATTTCTATAAAATTTTAAATTTACAGCAAATAAAATATATATATTTATATTCTATTAAAAAATTTAATTATTAAAATAAAAAATAATTCGCCCACGATAGGAGTTGAACCCCCAAACGAATTATTACCGACACCACTGATGAGGGAATTTTGAAAATAACTCATTCAAGATAGGATTTAAACATTGGATTAGTTTATGAAAATAATTAATAGGATTATTTACATGTAAATACTTAACCAAATTCTATAAATTTATAGCAAATATACTGTTTCTAATGAAAATTCAATATTTTGATAATAATTCACGTTGTTAGTCGGATACTAATTTACAAGTTCATTCGACTCTATAAATTATTAGCAATACCATCAACTAAATTCGTTGTGTTTTTAGTGTTTTTGTGAAAATAAGTCACTGGGTTTACAAATGAAAGTAACCGATAATTTCGGACATTAAAGCTTTATGTAGCCAAAACTGATTAAATAACCATTAAAAATTCATCAGGTGAGACCTATTAAATATTTCAATAATTTATAATTCAAACTAGGTATATTATAATACTTTTCGATAAATTTATGGATTAACTATTACATGGTTTGTTATAAAGTTATTTAAAAGGTTAAGAATTTTAACCCTAAATAACGAAAGATAACTTTGAACCCTAAAAGATGAAATATAATTTTTAACCCTATGTGATTAAAAGTTATAACATTTTGTAAACCAATAATTACTAAATACCAAGTAAACACATGTCTTTAATAAAGAGTAGTTGGTAAAAAACATACATATATTTAAAAATCGTTGACAATTTTTAAGTACCTGTTAAAAATGGTTTGAAAATATGAATAAATATTTGAATATTAAATTGAAAATCTCTATTGAAATTAAAAAGTATATAAATTTGTTAATCGTCAATAAACTCGTAAAATTATTGATTGATTAAATAAAATTGTTAATTAGAAATATTATTGACTGAACTTATTTTTTAATAGAAAGTTATTCTTGAAACAACATAAAAATCATATTTCAATAACTTTTCTTTAAATTAATTCTGAAAAAGTAGAAACCACATACTTTATTTTGATTGGCTGTTACTATTGACAACGACATTATTTTGCGATAAATTTAATCGCTAAACTCAAATACTAATAAATTTATTAAAATTATTACAGTTTTCTTGAAAATAATTTGAAAAAGTAGAAACAAAATACTTGATTTTGATTGGCTGTTGCTATTGATAACGACATTATTTTTCGATAAATTTAATCGCTAAACTCAAAATACTAATAAATATATTAAAATTATTACAGTTTTCTTGAAAAAAATTTGAAAACATACAAACTATTTTTCTATAAACTTATTATTATTTATCATTACATTAACACTTCTAATGTTTGATTTAGAAAGACCTCTCCGGCTCTATGCACAATTTCACCTGAATGTCCTTTTACCAAATTTCCTGTTTTCAAATCAAGTGAAATCCCTTGCAGTTGCTCCATAATTTCCATACTTATAAGACATTTTACTGGACTTTTTCTCATCGCTGATATCCAATGAGTTATTTCCTGATTCCCAATGATTAACTTGGCTTTTAATTTTCCTATAATATTTAACAAATTACGTGACATTGATTTAATGACATGATTTAGTGGCTTTAACTTGGCTTTCTCACGCTGGGTTAAGGATTTTTCTAATACTATCGTATGACTTGACCCGAATCCAACAAAGCTTCAATTTTACTTTTATTGAACTGTATGGTTGTTCGATGTTGTTTGTCCCCAACCACTATTGTCATTAATGCATAACTACATGGAAGACCAAGTATGTTCTTTCTTTCAATTTCAGCACTCTTTGGTTCTATCTTTTCTAATTCAACGGCTATATAATCGACTAATTTCATTTCTTACAATTTTCGCCTGGATACAATGGTGCTGTTGGCACAAACGTTGGGGTGTACAACCAAGTAAGAGTATCAATTCCGCTCAACTTAGGCATCGGTTCCAGCAAGAACCTGGATTCTGGTTCTGTTGTACTTTTCTCTCTTAAAAAAATATCATTTCTCAGGCCTGTCGTCATAAAGACCCATTTGTGTCATTTTATTCAACGATGTAAAGTTGATCAGATACTCTAAACTCGTAAGTTCCAATTTGTCTGGCATTTTGACTCCACGATTGTCTGGTAAGGCTATCCATGAATCTGAAGTTAAGCAATACAACGGAGATAGTATTCGATTACATTTTAAAATCTTTGGCTTACTTTGTTCATCTAGCAATATTTGCGTTATTGGTTCCATAAATCGCACTTTCCCGCCGACACTCACGGGTAATTCATTTTTACATTTTTCATACTTAGTAATTTTTACAGTGACGTCCTTGCATTTTTAACTGCATAATGCTTCCCCAAATATTCTCGCAAACACTCCAATTTCTGATATTAACATAGATGCTACTAAATATGGATTTGTAACCGCCATTGCCATACGATTTCGGAGAATTTCATTTTTTAACTTGCAATCATTTAAGATCATTTCTCTATATACATTTTCCATGATGTTTTGACAAAAATGAAACAAATAATAAATTTTGTTATTAAAGTAATGAGTTAATTTTATATCGTCTCTATGAATTTTAACCTTTGCTTTTTCAACAATATTCCTTGATACATAAACACCTTTGTAAATTGTTGCATATACAATTCGGCCACATTTACTAGTAATATCCTTTTTTATGAATCGCATACCATCTGCTGGTAACGTTGACATTAGAATAATAGTTTCAATTGTATTATTAAATTTATAGTTTGCATTAAAACTATTAGGTCTTTCTCTAAATTGCTCTCTAATTGACTCTTTAAAATTCATTTTTTTAGATGTGCTAAATTACATTTATTTTTTTCAACATTATAGACAAGGATTGATTCTCCAGTTTGACAATTTGTCTGTTTGATATTACAAAATTGGTGTGCTTGTAATTTGCCTGTATCATCATCAAAGGCTCCTTCAAACTTTCTCAACTCAGTCAAATATTCTTCCAATACAACTGTTTGTTGCACAATTTTACCATTCATTTTGAATGGTTCTCCTTCACAATCTCCATTTGCTTTCAGTAACCCTTTCACAACTACGGTTTCTCGTATTCTATGGTTCAATGTTGAATTTCTGGGCTTATTTTTAACTCTCCCGTTTGAAAAGCAAATAAACAATTTTCTGGGAGGACCTCAACTGGTCTGGATATAGCATGCATTTTTATGACTGACGTATGACTCTACTTACCACAATAAAATTCAAACGTTGTATGTTTAACAAGACATTTTCTCACTGGAGCTCTCCGTAAATCCGACTTTACATTATTTTCGATTCTTAGGTTACTCGGGTATGCATCTGGGCATTCTGACATATCCATCAATTAAAATATCTTCCCCATCTCTGTTTGTGAGCAGCCGTATGCTACGAAAGACGCTGACTGTGTAATTATTGCATAAAATGTAATCATCAGAAACATGGACCATAAAAAACCATTGTCTTCTTCCATTCTGGTCTAGGTCTTTCAATTAACCTTCATGGTAGTAGTAGGATGTAAAATAATCATTAATAAAATAATCATTATAAAATAATCATTAAACATAATAAATTAAGATCAAACTCGTCTTAAAAATAAATGTTCAATTCTAAATTATTTAGCTTACTGACTATTTTGTTAAAATAATCATAAAACTTTAATAATTAATAAAAAATTATATTTACATGAAATTTTCAATTGTTAATTATATTATTACATCAAAAATTATAAAATAATCATTAAACATAATAAATTAAGATCAAACTCGTCTTAAAAATAAATGTTCAATTCTAAATTATTTAGCTTACTGACTATTTTGTTAGTAGTATATTACATAACAATTTTATCAAAATAATCATAAAACTTTAATAATTTTCATGAAAATTTAAGTTTAAAAGCACTATAGTATATTGATAGTTTATTTAATTAAAATCAAGTCACTCAAAACTTAAATTTTATCACTGGATTTACAATGTTTTAAGAAAATAATTCAACAAGTTTAAAATTTCAACTAAATATAAAAAATTATACAAGATTTACTTTACCAATTTCTATAAAATTTTAAATTTACAGCAAATAAAATATATATATTTATATTCTATTAAAAAATTTAATTATTAAAATAAAAAATAATTCGCCCACGATAGGAGTTGAACCCCCAAACGAATTATTACCGACACCACTGATGAGGGAATTTTGAAAATAACTCATTCAAGATAGGATTTAAACATTGGATTAGTTTATGAAAATAATTAATAGGATTATTTACATGTAAATACTTAACCAAATTCTATAAATTTATAGCAAATATACTGTTTCTAATGAAAATTCAATATTTTGATAATAATTCACGTTGTTAGTCGGATACTAATTTACAAGTTCATTCGACTCTATAAATTATTAGCAATACCATCAACTAAATTCGTTGTGTTTTTAGTGTTTTTGTGAAAATAAGTCACTGGGTTTACAAATGAAAGTAACCGATAATTTCGGACATTAAAGCTTTATGTAGCCAAAACTGATTAAATAACCATTAAAAATTCATCAGGTGAGACCTATTAAATATTTCAATAATTTATAATTCAAACTAGGTATATTATAATACTTTTCGATAAATTTATGGATTAACTATTACATGGTTTGTTATAAAGTTATTTAAAAGGTTAAGAATTTTAACCCTAAATAACGAAAGATAACTTTGAACCCTAAAAGATGAAATATAATTTTTAACCCTATGTGATTAAAAGTTATAACATTTTGTAAACCAATAATTACTAAATACCAAGTAAACACATGTCTTTAATAAAGAGTAGTTGGTAAAAAACATACATATATTTAAAAATCGTTGACAATTTTTAAGTACCTGTTAAAAATGGTTTGAAAATATGAATAAATATTTGAATATTAAATTGAAAATCTCTATTGAAATTAAAAAGTATATAAATTTGTTAATCGTCAATAAACTCGTAAAATTATTGATTGATTAAATAAAATTGTTAATTAGAAATATTATTGACTGAACTTATTTTTTAATAGAAAGTTATTCTTGAAACAACATAAAAATCATATTTCAATAACTTTTCTTTAAATTAATTCTGAAAAAGTAGAAACCACATACTTTATTTTGATTGGCTGTTACTATTGACAACGACATTATTTTGCGATAAATTTAATCGCTAAACTCAAAATACTAATAAATTTATTAAAATTATTACAGTTTTCTTGAAAATAATTTGAAAAAGTAGAAACAAAATACTTGATTTTGATTGGCTGTTGCTATTGATAACGACATTATTTTTCGATAAATTTAATCGCTAAACTCAAAATACTAATAAATATATTAAAATTATTACAGTTTTCTTGAAAAAAATTTGAAAACATACAAACTATTTTTCTATAAACTTATTATTATTTATCATTACATTAACACTTCTAATGTTTGATTTAGAAAGACCTCTCCGGCTCTATGCACAATTTCACCTGAATGTCCTTTTACCAAATTTCCTGTTTTCAAATCAAGTGAAATCCCTTGCAGTTGCTCCATAATTTCCATACTTATAAGACATTTTACTGGACTTTTTCTCATCGCTGATATCCAATGAGTTATTTCCTGATTCCCAATGATTAACTTGGCTTTTAATTTTCCTATAATATTTAACAAATTACGTGACATTGATTTAATGACATGATTTAGTGGCTTTAACTTGGCTTTCTCACGCTGGGTTAAGGATTTTTCTAATACTATCGTATGACTTGACCCGAATCCAACAAAGCTTCAATTTTACTTTTATTGAACTGTATGGTTGTTCGATGTTGTTTGTCCCCAACCACTATTGTCATTAATGCATAACTACATGGAAGACCAAGTATGTTCTTTCTTTCAATTTCAGCACTCTTTGGTTCTATCTTTTCTAATTCAACGGCTATATAATCGACTAATTTCATTTCTTACAATTTTTCGCCTGGATACAATGGTGCTGTTGGCACAAACGTTGGGGTGTACAACCAAGTAAGAGTATCAATTCCGCTCAACTTAGGCATCGGTTCCAGCAAGAACCTGGATTCTGGTTCTGTTGTACTTTTCTCTCTTAAAAAATATCATTTCTCAGGCCTGTCGTCATAAAGACCCATTTGTGTCATTTTATTCAACGATGTAAAGTTGATCAGATACTCTAAACTCGTAAGTTCCAATTTGTCTGGCATTTTGACTCCACGATTGTCTGGTAAGGCTATCCATGAATCTGAAGTTAAGCAATACAACGGAGATAGTATTCGATTACATTTTAAAATCTTTGGCTTACTTTGTTCATCTAGCAATATTTGCGTTATTGGTTCCATAAATCGCACTTTCCCGCCGACACTCACGGGTAATTCATTTTTACATTTTTCATACTTAGTAATTTTTACAGTGACGTCCTTGCATTTTTAACTGCATAATGCTTCCCCAAATATTCTCGCAAACACTCCAATTTCTGATATTAACATAGATGCTACTAAATATGGATTTGTAACCGCCATTGCCATACGATTTCGGAGAATTTCATTTTTTAACTTGCAATCATTTAAGATCATTTCTCTATATACATTTTCCATGATGTTTTGACAAAATGAAACAAATAATAAATTTTGTTATTAAAGTAATGAGTTAATTTTATATCGTCTCTATGAATTTTAACCTTTGCTTTTTCAACAATATTCCTTGATACATAAACACCTTTGTAAATTGTTGCATATACAATTCGGCCACATTTACTAGTAATATCCTTTTTTATGAATCGCATACCATCTGCTGGTAACGTTGACATTAGAATAATAGTTTCAATTGTATTATTAAATTTATAGTTTGCATTAAAACTATTAGGTCTTTCTCTAAATTGCTCTCTAATTGACTCTTTAAAATTCATTTTTTTAGATGTGCTAAATTACATTTATTTTTTTCAACATTATAGACAAGGATTGATTCTCCAGTTTGACAATTTGTCTGTTTGATATTACAAAATTGGTGTGCTTGTAATTTGCCTGTATCATCATCAAAGGCTCCTTCAAACTTTCTCAACCTTCTCAAATCTTTACATTAATTGCTAAACCAGGATATTTCTTCACAAAAGTTGGAATATCACACAGTTTCATTGACATATCGTTAGGATCGTATATCAAGTCATTCATATACGGTAAATATTTTCTTGGTCTATCTTTCTTGATTTTATCAGATTTCAATACAGCCAAAACATTATATATGAAACATAAATTATTGGTATTTTGTACGTTAACTATTACCTTTTTACATATTAGAGCTTTAGGTGTTGGAATATAAATATGTCCAGATAACCTAGATATATTAGAAACTTTGGTTACCTTGAAATTTACTTCTAATATTCGGTTTATTTTCAAACTACTTCTGTTCATTCAACAATCTTTTCTTTGTACCAATGTCAAGAAAAGTTGTAGTCACTGAAGCAGCGTGATTTGATATACTATCTACTTTGAGTTCCCCATCTTTTTCAAATTCTACTTAAACTTCAAATTGAACTTTTGAATGTTTCATTTCATTTAATGTAATTTTTAATTTTTCCAAAAGAGAAGAACTATTTCCTTAACATTATATCTTCCGATGTTCACTTTTATAATTCAATGTGAGCGTAGTAAATCATATTCAATTTCTGGTTCAACAATAATGTCGCTTAACCCTAGTCCAATTTGTAAATCATCTTTAATAAATATTTTTTCAAGTATTTCAGATTTTATGGTGGTTTTTCGTTTCAAACTGTGTTTAAACAATGATTTTTTATCCGTATAAAATTGATATATTACTGAGCATTTCATGTAAAACTCTACATTTCTCTGCACATACTCAATATTTAGCGAAAATATCTACTTTAAATCGATATATTACTGATCATTTTCATTAAAAACCCTATATTTATCGATACAAACTCAATATTTACCCATAATTTATCCCTTAAAATTGATATATTACTGATCATTTTCATTAAAACCCTTATATTTATCTGCACAAACTCAATATTTAGCCAAAATATCACACTTTAAAATTGATATATTACTGATCATTAAAACCATATATTTATCTACACATACTCAATATTTAGCCATAATTTATCCCTTAAAATTGATATATTACTGATCATTTTCATTAAAACCCCTATATTTATCTGTACACACTCAATATTTAGCCAAAATATCACACTTTAAAATTGATATATTACTGATCATTAAAACCATATATTTATCTACACATACTCAATATTTAGCCATAATTTATCCCTTAAAATTGATATATTACTGATCATTTTCATTAAAACCCCTATATTTATCTGCAAAAACTCAATATTTAGCCAAAATATCACACTTTAAAATTGATATATTACTGATCATTAAAACCATATATTTATCTACACATACTCAATATTTAGCCATAATTTATCCCTTAAAATTGATATATTACTGATAATTTTCATGTAAAATCTAACATTGAATGATTATTTCTACTCAATATTTACCTTTGATTAATTTCTTTTAACACTGTATAAAATGATATACAAATTATTATTACGTCATAATAAATCGATTAAATTTTTCACTCAATATTTCCCTTAGTAACTTACTACATCTAAACTCGATATTTAAACTTGTAAAGCATACTAGAATTGATCAAAATCCCAATCCATAGTGATAAATCTAACCTTTCAATTATATCTAAAACTCTGAAATATTCATATGTTGGAATACTCTCTAAAATTGATGCAGTTCTCTTAAAAGTTTACGTCAAATTCTCAATAAATTCTTCAATTGAACTTCGATTAGATATAAAATTTATGAAAACTATATCGAAAATCCTAAATTTAAACTAAAGTATTTAACAGGCTCTATATTATACTAAGTGGACATATATGATAAATTAATATACTAGCTATTATTCAATACATTATTACAAGTTTTAGTCTAATTAAACACAATTTCCATATTGAAGCCAATTTAACGATAAAAAATATTTAATCGAATATTAAGAGTTAGTTGTATCGATAAATATAGGGTTTTTAATGAAAATGATCAGTAATATATCGATTTAAAGTAGATATTTTCGCTAAATATTGAGTATGTGCAGAGAAATGTAGAGTTTTACATGAAATGCTCAGTAATATATCAATTTTATACGGATAAAAAATCATTGTTTAAACACAGTTTGAAACGAAAAACCACCATAAAATCTGAAATACTTGAAAAAATATTTATTAAAGATGATTTACAAATTGGACTAGGGTTAAGCGACATTATTGTTGAACCAGAAATTGAATATGATTTACTACGCTCACATTGGATTATAAAAGTGAACATCGGAAGATATAATGTTAAGGAAATAGTTCTTCTCTTTTGGAAAAATTAAAAATTACATTAAATGAAATGAAACATTCAAAAGTTCAATTTGAAGTTTAAGTAGAATTTGAAAAAGATGGGGAACTCAAAGTAGATAGTATATCAAATCACGCTGCTTCAGTGACTACAACTTTTCTTGACATTGGTACAAAGAAAAGATTGTTGAATGAACAGAAGTAGTTTGAAAATAAACCGAATATTAGAAGTAAATTTCAAGGTAACCAAAGTTTCTAATATATCTAGGTTATCTGGACATATTTATATTCCAACACCTAAAGCTCTAATATGTAAAAAAGTAATAGTTAACGTACAAAATACCAATAATTTATGTTTCATATATAATGTTTTGGCTGTATTGAAATCTGATAAAATCAAGAAAGATAGACCAAGAAAATATTTACCGTATATGAATGACTTGATATACGATCCTAACGATATGTCAATGAAACTGTGTGATATTCCAACTTTTGTGAAGAAATATCCTGGTTTAGCAATTAATGTAATGATTTAACGAAAATTTTGAGGATAGAGAAGAACTTATAACGAAGCATCCATATTTAAATATAATTTACCGAACAAAAGTAACTGGATCAAATTTATTTATTATTGATAAAGGAGGGTGAAAAATATCATTATACAGCAGTAACTAATTTACAATTCTTGATGAATTGTCATAAAAATAATGATTGTAATGTTCGAATTTGTTGCAAATGGTATGAAAATTGTTTAAATGGATTTCGTAAGCCAAAATCCTTTGAAAAACACCAATGATGTAAGAAAAATCAGTTGGGTACTACGCTATACATTACCAAAAGATAAATATTTGGAGTTAAAAAACTGGTCAAAACACATAGTTTCGTTATCTATTTTACCAAAAGATAACATTTTCAAAAACATTTGCCAATTTCTGATGGATTCTTATTAATCAACAACTTCACTGATATGAAAAGTTACCATCATTTCATTGGTTAAAACTATGAATTTTGAAGAATATTCATTTGATAATTGTGAATATTGTTATTTGTGTAATAAGAACATAGTAGATAAGGTTAGACCATTTTACAGGAAAATGTATTGGTCCAGCATGTAAAAGTTGTAATGTTAATAGGAGCATCAAAGAATTATTACTTGTAGTGTTTTACAATGCATATAATTAGATTCGGATAAATTTTAAATAAGTCGGTGATTAGCAACAAGTTCAACATTATAATAATTTTAAATGACTTTTATTGATTTATTTAAAAAGATTATTGAAATTATGTTCGATTGAATAGTATGATTTCCTATCAATGCGGTACCAATAATATTTAGAAAATAATTTGAACATTAAAATTTGAATTAATTTGAGTCGTTGTCATTGGTAATAAATAGAATTAACCAATCAAAATCAAGTATTCTATAATTTTATTTTCAAATTATTATTTTCATTAAAATTTTAATTATTTTAATTGATAAATTTATTAGTATTTTCAACAACCGGTTTTAGTTAAATAATAATAAGTTTATTGAAAAATAGTTTGTATGTTTTCAAATTTTTTTCAAGAAAACTGTAATAATTTTAATATATTTATTAGTATTTTGAGTTTAGCGATTAAATTTATCGAAAAATAATGTCGTTATCAATAGCAACAGCCAATCAAAATCAAGTATTTTGTTTCTACTTTTTCAAATTATTTTCAAGAAAACTGTAATAATTTTAATAAATTTATTAGTATTTTGAGTTTAGCGATTAAATTTATCGCAAAATAATGTCGTTGTCAATAGTAACAGCCAATCAAAATAAAGTATGTGGTTTCTACTTTTTCAGAATTAATTTAAAGAAAAGTTATTGAAATATGATTTTTATGTTGTTTCAAGAATAACTTTCTATTAAAAAATAAGTTCAGTCAATAATATTTCTAATTAACAATTTTATTTAATCAATCAATAATTTTACGAGTTTATTGACGATTAACAAATT
Organism: Schmidtea mediterranea; assembly: GCA_022537955.1. Classification (NCBI taxonomy): domain Eukaryota; kingdom Metazoa; phylum Platyhelminthes; order Tricladida; family Dugesiidae; genus Schmidtea; species Schmidtea mediterranea. The sequence continues at coordinate 56,448 of JAKGRZ010000117.1, forward strand.
TATATACTTTTTAATTTCAATAGAGATTTTCAATTTAATATTCAAATATTTATTCATATTTTCAAACCATTTTTAACAGGTACTTAAAAATTGTCAACGATTTTTAAATATATGTATGTTTTTTACCAACTACTCTTTATTAAAGACATGTGTTTACTTGGTATTTAGTAATTATTGGTTTACAAAATGTTATAACTTTTAATCACATAGGGTTAAAAATTATATTTCATCTTTTAGGGTTCAAAGTTATCTTTCGTTATTTAGGGTTAAAATTCTTAACCTTTTAAATAACTTTATAACAAACCATGTAATAGTTAATCCATAAATTTATCGAAAAGTATTATAATATACCTAGTTTGAATTATAAATTATTGAAATATTTAATAGGTCTCACCTGATGAATTTTTAATGGTTATTTAATCAGTTTTGGCTACATAAAGCTTTAATGTCCGAAATTATCGGTTACTTTCATTTGTAAACCCAGTGACTTATTTTCACAAAAACACTAAAAACACAACGAATTTAGTTGATGGTATTGCTAATAATTTATAGAGTCGAATGAACTTGTAAATTAGTATCCGACTAACAACGTGAATTATTATCAAAATATTGAATTTTCATTAGAAACAGTATATTTGCTATAAATTTATAGAATTTGGTTAAGTATTTACATGTAAATAATCCTATTAATTATTTTCATAAACTAATCCAATGTTTAAATCCTATCTTGAATGAGTTATTTTCAAAATTCCCTCATCAGTGGTGTCGGTAATAATTCGTTTGGGGGTTCAACTCCTATCGTGGGCGAATTATTTTTTATTTTAATAATTAAATTTTTTAATAGAATATAAATATATATATTTTATTTGCTGTAAATTTAAAATTTTATAGAAATTGGTAAAGTAAATCTTGTATAATTTTTTATATTTAGTTGAAATTTTAAACTTGTTGAATTATTTTCTTAAAACATTGTAAATCCAGTGATAAAATTTAAGTTTTGAGTGACTTGATTTTAATTAAATAAACTATCAATATACTATAGTGCTTTTAAACTTAAATTTTCATGAAAATTATTAAAGTTTTATGATTATTTTGATAAAATTGTTATGTAATATACTACTAACAAAATAGTCAGTAAGCTAAATAATTTAGAATTGAACATTTATTTTTAAGACGAGTTTGATCTTAATTTATTATGTTTAATGATTATTTTATAATTTTTGATGTAATAATATAATTAACAATTGAAAATTTCATGTAAATATAATTTTTTATTAATTATTAAAGTTTTATGATTATTTTAACAAAATAGTCAGTAAGCTAAATAATTTAGAATTGAACATTTATTTTTAAGACGAGTTTGATCTTAATTTATTATGTTTAATGATTATTTTATAATGATTATTTTATTAATGATTATTTTACATCCTACTACTACCATGAAGGTTAATTGAAAGACCTAGACCAGAATGGAAGAAGACAATGGTTTTTTATGGTCCATGTTTCTGATGATTACATTTTATGCAATAATTACACAGTCAGCGTCTTTCGTAGCATACGGCTGCTCACAAACAGAGATGGGGAAGATATTTTAATTGATGGATATGTCAGAATGCCCAGATGCATACCCGAGTAACCTAAGAATCGAAAATAATGTAAAGTCGGATTTACGGAGAGCTCCAGTGAGAAAATGTCTTGTTAAACATACAACGTTTGAATTTTATTGTGGTAAGTAGAGTCATACGTCAGTCATAAAAATGCATGCTATATCCAGACCAGTTGAGGTCCTCCCAGAAAATTGTTTATTTGCTTTTCAAACGGGAGAGTTAAAAATAAGCCCAGAAATTCAACATTGAACCATAGAATACGAGAAACCGTAGTTGTGAAAGGGTTACTGAAAGCAAATGGAGATTGTGAAGGAGAACCATTCAAAATGAATGGTAAAATTGTGCAACAAACAGTTGTATTGGAAGAATATTTGACTGAGTTGAGAAAGTTTGAAGGAGCCTTTGATGATGATACAGGCAAATTACAAGCACACCAATTTTGTAATATCAAACAGACAAATTGTCAAACTGGAGAATCAATCCTTGTCTATAATGTTGAAAAAAATAAATGTAATTTAGCACATCTAAAAAAATGAATTTTAAAGAGTCAATTAGAGAGCAATTTAGAGAAAGACCTAATAGTTTTAATGCAAACTATAAATTTAATAATACAATTGAAACTATTATTCTAATGTCAACGTTACCAGCAGATGGTATGCGATTCATAAAAAAGGATATTACTAGTAAATGTGGCCGAATTGTATATGCAACAATTTACAAAGGTGTTTATGTATCAAGGAATATTGTTGAAAAAGCAAAGGTTAAAATTCATAGAGACGATATAAAATTAACTCATTACTTTAATAACAAAATTTATTATTTGTTTCATTTTTGTCAAAACATCATGGAAAATGTATATAGAGAAATGATCTTAAATGATTGCAAGTTAAAAAATGAAATTCTCCGAAATCGTATGGCAATGGCGGTTACAAATCCATATTTAGTAGCATCTATGTTAATATCAGAAATTGGAGTGTTTGCGAGAATATTTGGGGAAGCATTATGCAGTTAAAAATGCAAGGACGTCACTGTAAAAATTACTAAGTATGAAAAATGTAAAAATGAATTACCCGTGAGTGTCGGCGGGAAAGTGCGATTTATGGAACCAATAACGCAAATATTGCTAGATGAACAAAGTAAGCCAAAGATTTTAAAATGTAATCGAATACTATCTCCGTTGTATTGCTTAACTTCAGATTCATGGATAGCCTTACCAGACAATCGTGGAGTCAAAATGCCAGACAAATTGGAACTTACGAGTTTAGAGTATCTGATCAACTTTACATCGTTGAATAAAATGACACAAATGGGTCTTTATGACGACAGGCCTGAGAAATGATATTTTTTAAGAGAGAAAAGTACAACAGAACCAGAATCCAGGTTCTTGCTGGAACCGATGCCTAAGTTGAGCGGAATTGATACTCTTACTTGGTTGTACACCCCAACGTTTGTGCCAACAGCACCATTGTATCCAGGCGAAAAATTGTAAGAAATGAAATTAGTCGATTATATAGCCGTTGAATTAGAAAAGATAGAACCAAAGAGTGCTGAAATTGAAAGAAAGAACATACTTGGTCTTCCATGTAGTTATGCATTAATGACAATAGTGGTTGGGACAAACAACATCGAACAACCATACAGTTCAATAAAAGTAAAATTGAAGCTTTGTTGGATTCGGGTCAAGTCATACGATAGTATTAGAAAAATCCTTAACCCAGCGTGAGAAAGCCAAGTTAAAGCCACTAAATCATGTCATTAAATCAATGTCACGTAATTTGTTAAATATTATAGGAAAATTAAAAGCCAAGTTAATCATTGGGAATCAGGAAATAACTCATTGGATATCAGCGATGAGAAAAAGTCCAGTAAAATGTCTTATAAGTATGGAAATTATGGAGCAACTGCAAGGGATTTCACTTGATTTGAAAACAGGAAATTTGGTAAAAGGACATTCAGGTGAAATTGTGCATAGAGCCGGAGAGGTCTTTCTAAATCAAACATTAGAAGTGTTAATGTAATGAATGTATCAGAGGAGGATTGTATTTTTGAACCAAACAAAAAGCTAATTGAAAAGTACGATGTACCTATGTGTGATGAAATAGTAAAACCCAAAACAAATCAGTACCAGGAAGAATAGCTAATTGCAGTTCAAAGTCCATTCAAATGAAAGCAAAAACGAAATTAACAAAATTAACAAAAATTAAATCCGAAGAAGTTCAGAAGTTACCAAGAAATATTAAAATTTATAAAAAACCTTAAGTTATAAGTGATGATTTAAAAATAGAGCAAAAACAAGAATTTACGGTATTATTAAAGAAATATTAAAATATATTTGCAAAGCATGAGTATGATTTAGGACTTACTCAAATAATCGAGCACGAGATATCATTAATGAATGAAACCCCTATCAAGCTACGGCCGTATATAATTCCATATATACACCATGAAGAAAGTGACCGGCAAATCAAAGCAATGAAAGAATTTAAAATAAATCGAGATAGCTCATTACCATTTTCATCATCTATAGTAGTACTGAAAAAGAAAGATAGTGACTTAAGATTTTGTGTTGATTATAGCAAATTAAACCAAGTTACTAGAAAGGATACGTATCCTATACCAGTCCCACAAGAAAAGTTTGATCAAATGGGGGAGGTGCAATTCATTACTGTAATCGATCTCAACAAACAGTATAATAAATTTAAAGTTAAAGAGGAAGATAGGAGAAAATCGGTATTTTCAGACGGTAAAGGCTTGTATGGGTTTAATGTGTTACCGTTTGGATTAACGGGCGCACCTGCTACATTTCAGATGGGTATGAACTTTGTTTATTGAGATATCCCGCACGCATTAGTATACATACTTATCAATATTTTGACAAAAAATTATGGAACCGAGTATCAATTGAACCGGTGCTTAACGGGATTAATGTGTATTGGGAACCTCGAGAATCCCAACAAGTAAAAACGGTTTTCCAATATCATGCTATAGATACTTTAAATAGCAGGAAGCCATTTATAAAGTATGTTGATTTAAAGTTGTTTAAGACATATATTGTCCTAATTCATTATTACATAAAATCCGTATATAAAAACGGAACGGATAGCGACAATCAGTGGGTCAAGATTCATTCCAATCAACAAGTGATACGATTAATAAATGAAACAAATCGAGTTACTTTTGGTTATCTTAATCAATTCATACAAGTTACCAGACATGCGAATCTGAATCAAAGAGCTATTCTATATTACTTTGGGAGAATTCAATCGGTACTAGAAGACGAAAATAAATCTCAAATATTAACTTTTTGACCGTTTTCATCGACTTTAAACTGAAACTAGTGTTTGTAAAAATTAAATATTATCGACGTTATCTATTTTCTGACTTATGGAAACTAATATTTGTGGAAGACAAATTTGTTCAAATTTCGCATCACATTATAAAAAATAAATATCTACCCGAATAAAACCAAGTTATTCGAACCCCATCACGAGTCAATGAAATCAACTTTTCGTATACCAATGTGTCTATTCCGAACAATAAAACTATATCATCAACACTAAATTATAATGAATTTGAGTGCGTAGTACTATTCGTGACGATCATTATTATAATAATATTTGTCGTGATTCTCATTGTCATTTTTCTATACGAATCCAGATTATTATTTAAATCTTCTATGAATCAATCCAGGAATCCAATACCTTGTATTGGCTATGAAGAAACATTTGTGTAGTAAGACATAATTTTGCATACAATTTGATAAAGTATTAATAGTGTAATAGTAGTTAAATAATTTATTTTATGAATATTGTTAGCATTTTGTGTGAATCTGCACTTTTTCGTATGATACAAGGAAAAATCAATTTGATTGGCTGACGCAAGATTAAGATTTATTTGTTTTCGCCTTGGGCACGTCTCCGTAATCGTTCAGTCCTGCCTGGTTTGGCGTGCGGTTGGGATCGTTTGCTGGGATGCTTTGATGGATCCTGTTCGCGATAGGCCAACTGTGCCGTGGCGAAGACTAAGGGAAACGTCACCGCACTCTCTTCCTGGCACGCTGACAGAGCGACCTCCAAGCCTTTTATTTGAGTCCGTTGAGCTTGGTTGAGTATCCTTTCGTCCTTCCAGCCTTGTTGGGCCGCAGTAAGTCGTTGATACACTTCCTTCATTTTAGCTAGTTCCGCCCAGGTGGCTTTTATTTTTTGGATTTCTCGGCTTTGCTGTAGGAGCTGCCAATGGAGATGCATATTTTCACGTCGAAGATCTTTTAGTTATTGGCTGAGAATCCTTGTCGCCTCCATTTCTAAATTGAAATTATTTGAGCGATTATCATTAACATTGTTGGTTTTGACACATTAATCGATTTTATCCACCCTGGTCTTAAGTATATTTGTAAGCAGTATCAGTTCCAACGAATTAGTTTTCTATGAGTTTCGTGGCAACTTATTTATTTAATTTAATTCGCTATTATCTATTTGAATTTTAGCGATTCTCTCCCTCGCAGTATTTACCTTTTATATTGTGAAGTCACATTTTCCTAAAATAGAGTAGTTAGAACTCGTTTTATTCGTTTATCACAATGGAATTTATTTTCATTTAGTGCAAACAAAATCAAACAGTCAAATTAATCATTAACATTTATTGCATGATACAAATTTAGTCATTTTCCAAGTCCAATTTGATCCTTGGAATGAGCACCTCGGCGAAAACGATTGGCGAATGTCCATTGCGGGTGTCTGCTGGCGTATGCATGGTCGCCTTGTTGTCTTGGTCCTAGTCGACTGCGAAGAACTGGCTGGACTAATTTCTCTGGTAGAATCAGCTTTGTTGGTGCGGTCATCTGTAGCAATCTCGGGTCGTCCAGTTCGAATGAAACCCCATAGTCTGGAGCGAATCCGTCAGTACTTGGGATTAGCTCACTCGCGATGTCCTGGTTCACATGTGCCAATCGCTGCCTGGCCAGATTTCTTTCCATCTCCTCCATCTTCATCGCGGTGCATTCTGCTCGTTGACGAGCTTCTCGGGCCGGATTCCTGCCCGGTTCCGGCTTGATTGCGATGCTGGGCAATTCTATTTCGTCTCCGCAATCGTTTGGTCGTCGTGGCCAACTGGGTTCTCCATAAGTGGTTAAGGTGTATCCTTGGTCCAATAGTGCTTGTCTGTATTTTGCGGCAGAATTAATCGGTATTTGTAATGTCAGTCGGGAGTCGTCGTTCCATCCTCCGTGTGGATCTCTGCGGTCTAAATAAGCAATATAATTAATATTAAATTGTAGATTTTATCTTAAAAATTTATTGGTTGAGTGTGGGGTGGTTATGAAAATCCGTTCTATCGTCGCCGGTCTTGTGGGTGAACATTATTTGTATATACATGCTAAATTGGGGATTACAAAGATATAATACCTCGTTGCAGCTCAACCGAGTCCTTCATAACTGCTTCATTGGATGATAGCCGATTTTGGATACGGTCTCCCAGTCGTTTCTTAGTGTCGCATCTGCTATCGGTACGAGAATTAGACATGATTGGTAGTTATGAATTTTTTAGATTTTCGTTTTATGTTTATAGATGTAGGTGTTAACCCCTTATCACTTTAACAGTCAAAACCCACCCGTTGTTCGTGATTGATTACCATTCATTATAATTCGCTTTTTGTTTTATTCTTATTAACAATGTGAAGTTTATGTTTTATATTATTAACAATGTGAAGATTATGTTTTATATTAATAACAATGTGAAGTTTATGTTTTATATAGATCTATTGATTCATTCACTGTTGGTTCTAGTTGCGGTTAATTCGAGCCAGCTGTTGTTTTATTCTTGTCAGATGTCGCATTAACAATCGGTTGTATGGCCGATTAATCAATCTAATTCTTATGGTTCTAATTTATTACCTGATTTCTTGTCTAATTGTCGGTCGATTTGTATTCCCTACAGTATTTAAATACGTCGCAATATTTCGTCATTAATTGACGACAGTAAATGAATCGAATTTCGACGTCTTCTCGGTGGTAATGATTATTGGGATTCGTTCTGGTACCCACAACCTCCTGCTCCGTCTAGATATCAATATCAATGCCAAAAAAATTGACATTCAATAGCACCGGGCAGAAATCCGAATCTGATAATATGGAATCCAAGAACGGCAATCCAGACCTTATCTACGAAATGAGCAAGCTACTCCTTTCTTTCATAGATCAAGTTAGGGATAGAAACCAAGCTAAATACAAAAAAAGAGAATCCAGATCAAATTCAATTTCTCGACCAAACCCCAAAAAAAATGACGATCAAAACTCAAAACAAATTTCGAAAGTTAAAATTTTAAATCATAAAAATGGATTTAAAATTGAAAATCACCTACGAAATGACAAGAATTTTAATAATTTAAAAGATAATTTTTACGAACATGAGAAATTTTATAAAAACCTAGAAAATAATGATTTAAATGAGCTAATTTTTAAAATATTTTTACTTAAAGTAAAAATTAATAAGCTCAATTTTAAAATCTCAGATTTTAAAAATTTAAAAAACAATGATAAAAAAAACGAAAATGAAGAAATAATAAAGAAGAACAATGAAGAAAAAATAAAGATTAAAAATATTAAAGAAAATGAAAAGGAAAAAAATATTTCTAATCAAAAAAGTTATAGAAATAAAAAGAATATCAATAACGAGAAAAAAGTTCAAATTAGAAAATTTTAAAAAGATGAAACAAATCAACAAAATGTTGAAAACAAAAATGGATCGAAAAGAATTAATCTTGACATAATCAAGAAACTGACTGATGATTTCTTTGGCAACCTAATATGGACCTTCCATAAAAATGGGGACAGCCTAGATTCAAATAAATCCAACACTGAAATCTTCAAATACGTACAAATTAAATTCATACTAATGGACAGAAATATCAGAATACCCTCAAATGCAATCAAAACCATCCAGAATAATATCTCAAAAGAAATTTTTAAATTAACTATTGATAATTTCTTCAACCTTTTAAATAATGAAATACTTTTGAATTTTAAAAATCGATTTAAAAATTTAAAATATGAATCTTTTATAAAAGATTTTTTATTTATAATCGGTTTAAAATTCAAATCATTTTTAAATGTGTTTGAATATCTTAAATTACCAAAACATATCAATATCAATGCCAAAAAAATTTTTCGCGCGCGTCTGGCGCGCGAAAATACTACGGAAACAAATATTAATGAACGCAGCTCGTCGACCTCCGGTCGACTCACTAAAAATATCAACCAAACTCGAGAAGCAATACCTATAAAAAGCAGTTCATTAAATTCCCTCATCAGAAAGAACCGATACAATTTACTCGCTGATCTAGATGATAATAATGAGATAATAAGCAACAAAGATAATATTAAAACAGATAATAGTATAGACAAAAAGAGAATAACCAAAGAAACCCTTCAAAACCGAAAAGAACAAAAGTTGACAATGAGTAAAATTAAATTCATATCTATATCTGAAGAAATAGATAGTACAATGTCATATTCACCTATTGCCTCTGATATCCAACTATCTAAAATCTCAGTACCTGCATCAATACCAGTGAATATGAACACCACAAAAATCGACAAATCTCTTATTCCTTTACCTCAGGTAAAGGGAGACCTTGATTATATCTTGAATAAATTGAGAGAGGATAGAAGAAAAAGTTTAAATATGGTTGACCTTGACACATCCCGTATCTTCTCTGAAACAGATAATGAAGAAGTCGACAAAGCATCCATTCAAAACATTGACCGAGACTCAGACATGAGTCTCTTCTCTCAAACACCATCACAATCAGAGAACAACAATGCCATAAAAATCCATTCAGATAAATCAATCATTCAAAGAGTTTTAAATGTGAAACAAAATGGACTAACTGCTGAATACCACCTTTCCCTCGTAAGAAAGAGCTACAAACCAAAAAGAATTTCTTCAGAAATGTCAAACCTGAAGACATAAATAGCTCAATCATATTTAGACTGGACAGCAAGGGAAAAATTGGATGTAAGCCAAACTGGAAAAACCTGATTGTGGTGACCTCCCTGTATATGACTATGAAGGAATAGTGGTGCATGCCATGATAAATCATGCAACCACATTTAATGAGGAAACCCTTATCCATTGTTATGTATGTCACCCAAAAAGAGGTAAGAATATGCATACGATGACCTTAATTAGATTTGCTGATATTTTCAACCATATCCTGATTAATAATCATCAAGTTGAAATTGCCAGACATGACATCAAAAAGATATATCTACATCTTACAAAAGAGAACCAGCTACACTGTACATACCGTACGAATAACAAGAAAATACTATGCAAAAAGGCGTTTGATATAAATTCAACAGCGAATGATGTGCTTGAACACATGGCAATACACTCAGGATACTACTTTGAGCAACACAAAAAAAATGTGCTACTGTGGTATGTGGAAGCCTTTCGAAGAACTGATTGAGCATAATAAGATCATTCACCTAAACGAATACATAAACTCAGTTGAAGCCACAGAACAAGAAATCAAAAACAATAATAACAACACCTCCCTTATCTTTGATGGAGTATTAGCCTCTTGTGAAACCCAAAATATTCCCGAGGTAGACATATCTATAAAACCAAGTTTTCTACCGGAAAACTTTGCATTTAGGAATAACTTGGATTCTGAATTGAGTTGATGGTCGCAGCACTTAATCAAAGCATTTGTATATACTTTTGCTATTAGACCTTCTACAATCTATATAGATCGAAATACTTGCAGTGCTTTGATTCAGTGCAATTACAAAACCTTCTTCGAAACCTTTTCTTTTAGAAATTTTGCGGATTGGAATGAGATATTTATGCCAATCTACGGCGAAAACTTTTCCTGGTTCTTCTTCTTTTTGGACAAGAAAAGGCGCATTGCAATGATTATTGATCCGGCTGCGGATGATAGTCATACTCTGCATTCTGATCTTGCTAATGACATCCTAAGAACGATACTTAACATAGAGAACATATTTGGCAGCTTACAGTTTGGACTCACTGAGATTGAATATCCTATATGCCGTGAGTTGAGCCTGTCTTCTCTGTATGTATGTCATTTCATGCAATGCCTTATGACTAAATCAACATTCACAATACCAAATGTGTCAACCATGAGGATATCAATGAAACCAATAATTAACAAATATAATTGCACAAAGTTCCCAGATAATGATGCCAGGAAATATAGGGTACTTATCCAGGATCAGATGTTTCAGCTTGATCTTGATGCCATTACATGCGATGAAACTTTGTGCGAGATTGAGCGAATTAATGGTAGATTGAACCCCGGGAAATATTTCAAAAAGGAGAAACCAAAAGCTGATATCATCCATCTACGTATTAAAAAGTCTGCTGAGCTACTATGTGTTAAGAGACTGAGGTTCCAAACTAACCAAAAGCAAGAAATAGCGAAAATTTGGGAGGATGATAACGTGGAGCATAGACCGCCTATAACGGCATTCTTAAAGACCTTTGCAAGTTCTGAATGTCCTATTTCTAACACGGAGTCGATTGCCTTGCCTTTCTATTCTGACACAGAATCTAATTGCATTACAGACCATGAAAATATGTCTCATATAATGATGCAACTAGACAATACTGCACCGGGGATGTATCTGATTACAATTGCAGATTGGAAGATTATATCCCCAAAGCACTGTCTTATTACTGCAATCTGCAATAACGTGCTGAGGAATGGTGTATGCCCTAAAAAGTGTAAATTATACAGAACGGTATTAATTCTTAAACCGGGGGAAAAGGGAAGAAAGTTTTTAAAACAAGCTCATGGAGACCTTTAGCGATCATGGATACTGCATACAGAATCTTCACGACATTGTTGAATAACCGTCTTCTAACTTGGATAAAGAAAGGAAACTTGATAAGCCAAAACCAGAAGCAATTGGTATACCTGATGGTTGTGCTGAGCACAGTGCTACCTTGCACCTAGCAATCGACCATGCCAAGAGAGGAAAAACTGAACTCCATATTGTGTGGCTGGATATTACTGACGCATTTGGCTCTTTGCCTCATGACCTTATCTGGTACACACTTGATGGCATGGGAGTGAAAAAAGAAACTGTTTGTTTTTATTAAAGGAGCTCTATAGGGATGTTACTACCTTTTTTAATTGTCAGAGGATGTTGTCTGAATCTGTCAATATCACAAAGGAGGTCAAACAAGGATGCCCTCTATCTATGACCCTTTTTTGTCTGTCAATTGACTACATCCTTAAGTCAATACTGAATGACTGTCCATTTTTTCTACATGATATGAACATCAGTATCCTGGCTTATGCTGACGACATTGTCCTTATCTCTGACTCCTTCCTGAAGATTGAAAAAACCTTAAAAGAGGCTGTGAGATTGGCTTCCAACGCAAATCTTAAATTCAAACCCTCTAAATCAGGATACTTGTGGTGGGTTTCTGGGTTTTGATATTTTGAAACTATATGGCTGTTACCCAGACAACCCCATACAAATATTCTTTCGCTTACCACTCGGCACCCGTTGCTAAGCAACATTGGAACTGTGTTCGAGTGGGTAGATCGTCCGCAAAAAGTGAGCGTTATTGCTAGTGCTATAATTGACCGAACGATCCCTGGGTCCAACGAGCTGTCAATAGAAGACCTGTGCTCGCTTTTGATTCTTAGGTCCCACTATTCTCCTATCTCTTTCAAATGTTAACCTATACTCTCATATCATCTATCTTTATGTCCATTTGCTTAGTCCTTCTTATTATTGTCCATGCTGATGATTTCTCTTTGGCCTGTACACCCTTCGTTATGTTAAATACACCCACATTATATCTTTCACCCTTATCCCTATTATAACTACAATGTTCCTTATTATTATTACTAGCATCATCATTGTTACTATTATATATATTACCTTTCTTAATTGTTGCTACTGTTACCTTTATTATTATTTTTTATTACTATAACTACCATTATATTTATTGTTATTACTACTATGATTATTACTATTATTATTATTATTATCATAATTATTATCATCATTACTACAAATACCATGATTATTATTATTATTATTATTATTATTATTATTATTATTATTATTATTATTATTATTATTATTATTATTATTATTATTATTATTATTATTACAATTATTATAATTATTATCAATATTATTAACAAAATTTTGTGTAGGAATTCGTCCTTATTCCTCAGCTTTAAGAAATATTTTTCTTATATAACAATTTAGCCGTAATCCATTTGTATTTCCCTGGTTTTCGGTAAAGTATTTTTGTTGAGTCGAAAAATTTGAGCAGCGTTCCGCCCTTATTTTACATGTTCCATTTTTACGTTACTACTTTTGTTAAGTATTTGAATTAATTCGGAAAATCTGAGCAGCGTCCCGCCCATATTTTCCGCCTCAACTCAAATTAATTTATTTAATTCTTATTTAAAAACATTATTTTTCATGATTTTGGTCGTTCGGATTAATCTTTTTCCGATGGCTGTTCATTTTAACTGTTGCAACGATTTCGCAATTTTCCCCGCTACCCATTCCCTCTTTTTGTCCTTAAGATCTATGTATGTTCATTTCATAATTAATGAGTGCCCACTGGACTACTCGGTGTTAGAGATTTTGAGCCGATTGTTGTTAAAAATTTATGTCAATTTTACAGGAAACGGATGATGAAGGAGCAGCCAAAGGGCTACTCATTTACCCTCCAATTTCCCTATCTACAGATAATATTGACGTTCCAACTCCTGCGTTCCGCACGCCGGAGCCTTCACGGGCACGAATCATTGGCGATATTCCACGCACTTACATGGTTCGAATAATATGTTTGATTTTATTAACTTGTGATGTGTCTTTGGCTGTGGGCCGGAAAAGGAATAACAAATAATATTTTACCATAGCATTTGGAATAAAAGTTTCGATGCACTAAGGCTATAGATAGAAAATATTTATTCAGCATATTACATCGGCCACATACATTTGAAATTCATTGTATCCATTCCATAAAATTTACTTCGAAAATCCCATAAATTTAATTCGATAAATCATCCATAAATTCGATTGGAAAAACAAAATTATCCATAAATTTGATCTGAAAAATCATCCATAAATTCAATTAAAAAAAATCACCCATAAATTCGATTCGAAAAATCATCCATAAATTCAATTGGAAAAACAAAATTATCCATAAATTCAATTTGAAAAACAAAAATCATCCATAAATTCGATCTGAAAAGTCATCCATAAATTCAATTGAAAAATTACCCATCAATTCCCTTCGAAAAAATCAATTAATAATATTGCACCAGTTGAGAGTGATCGTGTTCAGGCAAAACACTTACCCGTGTTAATTGCCTGAATGCACGGCTCTCAACCAGTTATACAACCAGTTATACAGTTCTGTAATGAAATTTTTTTCTCTGAAAAATAAGACTGAAAATTTGTGAAAACACATCGGTATTTATGCCTATAATTTGGCCTTAACCTTGCGTGTTAGTTTTACTGCGATTAAACAAAATTCGACTTTGAAATTATTTATGTTATCTACATTAAATTTTTATTTATTTCTTAATTTAAATTGGTAATTTATTTTTAAAATTTTTAATTAAATTTATTCATCCAAAAATATTTTATTTTTATTCATTTAATTCATTAATTTTTAATTTTATATAAATGGTCATTTTACGGTCGAATTTTCTTGTTATTATGTTATTTTTTATGTAAATTTCGTGCGGTTCTTGGTGCATTTTGTATTTATTTTATTTTACTTTTTATGTTTTTGGTTTTATATTTATTTATATTCTCTCAGATTTTAAAATGTTTAATTGGTGTTGTATATTATATTTTAAGTTATCTTGGTGCTGGGTTTTCGTGCTGTATTACTGATGCATTTAAACAATTCTCAAGGCTATTTGTGTGCTGGCCCAACACTTGTCAATAAATAATAGGAACTCTGATACTTGCAAATTATATCTATATAATGAAGAGGTACCGATAATATCCTATAAAAACAGATACAAGTATCTTGGAATTGACTTCTCACATAAACAAAATCAGGACATTGATAGAAGACTTCAGTCGGCACTTGCACTCACTGATTCCCTATTTAAATCATATTTGCATCCGGCGCAGAAGCTAAATGCCTACAAGACCTTCGTACACTCAAAGCTCATTTTTTCATTGCGTAACTGTGTAATTGGTCACAGAATTCTTGACTGTGACAGAAATCGGATTACGCAGGGTCGCGAAAAGCAGCTTGGTTTTGATCAGAAAATTAAAGCGCTTCTGAAGACCATGGTAGGGGATAAATTTCAGGCTCTAAATAATTTCTTTCTATACGCCCATTGTAAATTGGGTGGACTTGGAGTGTCCTCATCCATTGATGAATATTTGATCCAGAGCATTACTGGAATAACGAGGCTTTTTCATTCGTCCAACACCGACTTCACAAAGATGCTGAACAATGAACTTGCACATGCTAGAGTAGAAAAGAACTTTGAAGCTGGGCTTAAATGGCTTAACTGTGAAATTGACAAGCCATTTCATAACACCTCTTTCTTTGTGAAATTCCAAAAGTCGGTGCTTGCTCTTAAACGAAAATTCTCGATATGCATTAAATTGAAATTCGAGGAGGATAATTTCAAACTGGAGATGACCTACAAAAATCGCATTTCATACATAGGTTATCGTAACCTCGGAACACTCTCGAAAGACCTTCACGACTTTGTGGGTCTTCACTATGCTGAGAAATGGTACGAGATGAGAGTGCAGGGACGTATTGGAAATGCCATTGGAGACAGTATTACGGCTAAGTACCTGATAGCCAGCGACATCCTTAATGATGCGCAATACTGTTTCTTGGTACGAGCAAGGAATAACCTGCTTAAACTAAACTATAGTGCGTACCGTCTGAAATATAATCTGGACACAAAGTGCAGACTCTGTCACTTGGATGTAGAGACCCAGGCCCATGTATTTAATCACTGCCTAGCAAAACCAAATGCCCGAAGAGTTAAACATGAAAATGTTCTTATTTGCATAGTTGCCTTCCTAAAGAAAATTGGTTTTTTTGTCTTAGTCCGATTAACGTTAGTCAGGGAAAACTCTACGTGGGGTACTATAAATTATCATTTTTGGGTTGATATGGCGTATTTCTTTCGGATTCCTTTTGGGGCGGTGGTACATTGATTAAGTTCGATTTGCTAGATAGACATCATAATTCTATTTTAAGGTTAATTACGTCGCTTGTTGATTAACACTTCAATACAGATTCAGTTACTCCTTTTATCGTTTCGCAATTTATTTAACTCATTAATATTCATCCTATTTTCATTTCACAAAATTTGGTTACATCGCTCGTCCCTCATTTACTCAAGTTTTGTTACTTTTATTGGGGTCTAGCAATCTATATAAATTTTTTGTCGATTTATTCGTTACTTAGAAATTCATTCTAGTCATATATTCTCGGTTATATTACGTTATTCTTCGTTAATTCTTGTTATTTTGCGTCATGTTGAGTTAACTTTTTATTACGTTTAGTTAAATATTGATTTCCATCTAGTTCTATTTAGTTGCGTTATTTTAATTGCTTTTAATTACATATAACTATATTACGTTTAGTCACACTCAGTTACTTTTAGTTCCATCCAGTTGCTTTTAGTCACCTTTATTCCTTCTTAATTACATCTAGTTTACATTTAATCATATTCGGTTACATTTAGTCATCTTTTAGTTATATTTATGTACCTTTAATTCATCTAGTGACGCTCATCTAAATTATAGTTAATTATGTCTATTACTTTTAGTTACTTTACTTATATTTCAGTTACTGTTCATCATTTTTAGCTGGTTTTTGTCTGGGTTAATATATTTAATTACTTTCGTCAGGTTTAATACATTTAATTACAATCGTCAGTTTTAATATATCTAGCTACTTTCCGTCACATCGATATCGAGTTTCCACCTCCCGAGCCTCTCAATTTGATCCTAAGGAACTTGTGTTCATATTGGATTTTACGAGTGTCCACTGGAATACTCGGTGTGATCAGTTTAGCCAATTTGTACATTTTATTTTTGGTCGATTTTTCGGGAGATGGGTGAAAGAGAGCCAGCCAAAAGACTAGTTCTCGATCTTCCCACCGCCCTATAAACGAATATGATATTTACGTTCGAGGCCGTCGTTGCGCACGACGGAACTCTCACGGGCACAAACTATAGGCGGAGAGACCGCACTTACACAGCGTGACTAGTTATGTAATATTTTAATATCTTATATCTTGTGTGGCTGTGGGCCAGAAAAATTTCGACATTTAAGACTCTTTCATTTAAAGCATATATTTTCAGATCGATACATTGTTATTCATATATTATTCTCTGCATTCATTCACACATCCGACAAAAGGTTTCCCACACATACGATCAAGTATAGCTTACATATAAGGTGCTTGATTACGTATTGTGGAAATTTTTGCCGGGAGTTGCTCCTTAGATTCGTAAATTCTCTAGCGAAAAGTAATTTGTTCACTAAGTGAATAGCATTCCAATTCTGTGAAAATGGATTGGTATTTATACCTATTCTGTGACCCTAACCTTGCGTGTTAATTTTCATGCGATAAAACAAAATTTGACCTTGATATTCTAATTTTTATTATTTTCTCAATTTTATTTGACAATTTATTCATTAACTTTTTATTTTTATTATTTCTGACTAGAATTATTTTATTTTTATTCAATTTATTCATTAACTCTTTTCTTTTTCCGTAAATTGTCAGTTTTTCGGTCAAATCTTTGTTATTATGTTATTTTTATGTCAATTCGTGTAGATCTTGGTGCATTTGTTGTTATTTTAATTTACTTTTATGTTTTTTCATTTTATATTTTTAATTACATGTTCCTCGCATTTTGAGGTGGTTATTTGATGTTCATGGGTCCGATTTTAAATCTGCGTGTTGTGTTTGCGTGCTACTTCCAATCCATTTAAACAAAACCTTGTACTAGCCCAACATGTTAAATAAAATGCTAATAGACTTGAAATAATTTAATTTTTTAAATTCTGTTTGAGTTGTAGCGAAAATGTACTATCCATATTAAATGGGTGGTGAATGAATGATGTTGTAATAAATCTTTCTGAAAATAACAACATTTTAGGGTATTCAATGGTTTTACAATTAGTCCATTTTGTAAAGTTTGTTATTTGCTTCTAGCCTTTTAAAATAATCATAGATATATAACCCCAACACTAAAATTAACTGTGAGATTGAATGCAACACCCAAAGGAGCACCTACTGACTAATTTAATTTAATTGTCATTTTGAAGAATGTCAATTATAGAAGCAGGAAAAATTGAATGGATAAAATCACTGGTTAGATCGACGACAAAATCAGAAATATAAATATTTTAGGTTAGAATAAATCTACAAAACAATTCGCTGAGAAACCTTAGTATTTACTATTTGCGTACCAGAAGGAAAATCTCACATTGGGTAGATTTATCTCTGTGCGAAATAGATATGTTTGTGAATTAAATCTTTATTGAAAATTGAGCACATATTCATTGAAAGTTTTGATTGCGTAGACATTGTGTGGAGATTTTGTAATCAATTGTAATAAATCGGAATAAACATTATTGCTTTCGGTGTTTGATTTATTTGAATAAGGACACCAAGGAGTCAGAAACTAATACCAACTTACTATAAATACGTAACATAAATACGCAACTCTTTAAATTTTGAATAATATAATTTATAAGATTTTTTGCAGCTGCCTTAATCCGAATATTTATTTTCTGATTGTGACTAATTTTTTTTAATATTTCAAGATGAAAAATGTTTCGAGAACTTCATTTGAAGTTTTAATAAGATTAAAAATGTTGCAATTTAACAATTTTTCATGAAGTCTTTATGTCCTATAATATAAGTCTATTGATTTTTTCTTATATTACAGTAGTTGATATTCAGTCAAAATAAGTAGAATAGTCTCATAGGTTTTATGCGTGTTAATTATGAAATATTAATAATAAATTGAAATAAAAAAAGTCGATTAAAATATTATTAAATTGATTTCCAATGGACAATGATGTCAAGTAATACTTCTAATACTTCGATTCTACGAATGATAAAGCTCAAAAAAGAAGCTGACCCCTCTGGGGATAACATCATATCAGGCAGAGAAAGTCACAAAATCAACGTATCAGAATTACTAAACAAACTCCCAGGATATTGTCTCGATGAATGTTTTGAAAGCAGTATCAACGATGAAGATCAAGACACTTTCAATTTTCACAATAGCAGTGTTAACAATTCTTCAAAGAACTTGATTCCGACTGTTTCATCAAGTGACCAAGGTTATGTCAATATAGATATTATCCTAACGTCATACAAACCTCCAGAAAGCAATCAGGTATTCAAAGGAATCGGGAAAATAAATGTTGATATGACGAATTTGAAATTCGAAGGTGAAATGCAAACAATTATCTATAATATTAATCTTAGAAGTTCTGTTAAAGATCATGTAATCAGCAGTTCTAAGGTTGTTATAAAACTTCGGAAGCCCATGACAGATGTATCCAGAAGCCGGGATCTATTCGGATCGACAGTTGCCAGTTGGCTCATTGGTCATTTCGTGAATAGTCTGCCTAAATTCAATTCAGATGAAATTGTTAGAAACCGCTAACAAGCAATAAAGTAAAAATTAGCACAAGTGCAAATTAAGCCTCTGCCTGTAGTAAAAATAAAAGTAGGTCCTTCTGGAATTCTTCTTAGAAACTATTTTGACATTAATGAAATGTAGGCTATTGGGTAGGAAATTTATGCTAATTAAAGGTTGAGCCTTTCTCACCTACAAAGTACATTTATTCTCAACTTTTATTACGTTTTTATAGCTTTTGAATTTCCGGAGATTTTTATATAGTTAGATTTAATTGTATAGAAACGAATTTTACGGCATTTCTGATATTCTATCAGAGAAAAATAATATTCAGAAAAATTACGAAAAAAGATTAACATGAAAAAAGAGATTATTTAATTTTTATTTAAAATTAAAGAAAAATTGCATTTAATCAACGCAAATCTCCATTTAATGCCATATTCATACCCCTAAGCCTGGTTCTAGTAAAAACAATAATTATAACCGAAAAACCAAAAGCGCTGGTTCGTATTATTTCTGAAGTTATATTGTGACATCAATTTAAAAAGTTTGTCGAAACAAGAAAATAATTTTTGGAAAAAACGCATGACAACACAAGCAGATAGACGTGAGCCTGTTAGATATAGGTCAAATATATTTTTTTCAGTAGGTCAATTTTAAGTCAACATAAAGTTATATCATTTCCCTTGGGTCCATTTAAGGTCAGAAATACATCATCTACTGTTGTCAAAATTATTAGTAAATGGTTAAGCAGATATTTAAACATCGTCACAAATTTTATATTTCGGTTTCTTAATTTTTTTGAATATCAAACCGGATTTTTGAAGTTATATCAACAGGTTTCATCCCTTCAGACCTCTATAAAAGGAACGATTGCAATTGTGAATCAATTTCAGTAAAACATTTATCCATGTTTTATTGCATTGATGTACGAAATACTTTGATTTTTTCTGTAAATGTTCGATTAAATCTATCACCATTTTTATCTTTGAATAGAGAAAACCCGAGTTTTGGTTTATTCCCTTAATAACTTCCTTATCTTTACTGTTCTAGAAATGTTTACACCATTTAGTTTGTAAGTTATTTTTCATCTGGGTAGTTCGAGACAATCTACTAAAAACATCGATACATGCCAAAATATATTTGTAACGCTGTTAATCTTTAAAAATCAAATAATTTTTATTAAATCAATTTGTTATAAATCATTAATATCATACGTTTTATATGGTATTACGGGACATCGTTTCAGTATTAATTTATATAAACTCTATGCCATTTGACCGGACAACCTCTTTGTACCTCTTCGTTTGTATTTTTTAATTAACCTTATGAGTCCACCGAAACGTGCTTTGTTCTTCGGATTCGTTATAAAATTATCTTTAACATTTTCCATAAATAGTTGACGTATAGTAATTTATTTTATCATTTTAGAAAAGCTTATTCAGATTCAAATTGGAAAAGTTAGGTTTTGAAGTATTTAATGTGCTTGATGTCTGAAATCCTTTGATTCAGAATGTTATGCCAAAACTGAGTGTCCCTGAAATTAGTTTAATCGAATCGATAACAGTATAAAAACAAGCATTAAGATTACTTAACTAAAAGATAAAACACCAACTGAACATGTTAAAATATGATAGAAAACACAAATAAATATAAAATTAAACAAAAGTAAAAGTAAAAAATATCAATACAAGTGTACCAACATCAGCACAAAATTTATCTAGATATAACACGATAACATAAAAATGTGACCAAAGATTCGTCTAATTTATTAAAACTAATTAGCGAAAAAAGTAAACAAAAATTCTAATAAATAATAGAAAGATAAATTGCGGAATCAAATAAAATGTAATAAAAAATAAATAGATCTAAATTAGAAAGTTCTAGAAGGTCTAGGTTTTTAAGTCGCATCAACGCAAACTCACAAGGACACATCAATTGATAGGAATATAAATATCAATTCGGTTTGACATTATAATTCACTTTTAACTTGCAACAGTCAGCCAACTTTGCTCAAAAAACGCTGAAAATATTCTGAAGTGTATGTGCTACCGTGTATATTATTTGGCTCGATGACCTCATAAATTGTGTATGAATGACCATGATATGCCAATGTAATGTTATGTTTATTATATGTTTTGAAATTCATGATGATGTTCGCTATTGTCTAAACGTTTCTGGCCCATATCCACTACATACAACAAGTCATTAAAATCTACAAATGCCAAAGGACATGTAAGAGAAGTCCGATTTGCAACGATTCCGTAAATGTGAATGCCTGTCTGTGGGTACTGCAGCCCGGAACACAAAATCAACATCAAATACTAGGGGAGGGAAAACCGGTGTGAGGTCTTGTGGCCCATCACTCGCTCTCTTGACGCTAGTAAAATCTACCTTATTATAATCACATATCGGCACAAAATCTCAAACACCGGATAGTTCAGTGAGCACAAAATAATATAATATCAATACACATAAAACCTTAGGGTCAATTTAGAAAAAAATATGCCCGAACGACCAAAACGAAGAATTAAAATAAGTTAAGTAAATTCAATTAAATTATGAAGTAATGAAACTAGATTAACATACCTAAACTTTATAGATCTTTCCCCTAAAATAAGGGCAGGATTCTGCACATTTATTTTTGGTGAACTAAATTCGTTATTGACTTTGAAAATTAACACTACATCCAAGCAGTTTACTAGTAATAACAGGAGTAACTCCACACAAAAGGCGAGTGAGGGAGAATTTGCTGAAAATGAATAAAAATGCGATAGAAATAATCAAGAATCAACGAAAAAAATCAGATCCACACATTTTGGAAATTAATTTATTTGCCCTCATGAGCATACAGCAATCATTCATCACTAAAATACAATAAATAAGAAAATCTTATGTAATTAGGATAACAAAACTCAAATCACAATCGTGGGTCCATTAAAGTTTTTACAATTTCGACTGGCCAAATAAGATTACAGTCAAATGATAGATCGAGAAAATACCACAAGGTACCCACCGTACCCAGTTTCTCGGTGAGATACGACTAATTTTTCAAACAATTCCGCATAAGTTGAAATAGGTTGCAAGGTTGACGAAATGAAATTCAGTGATAATAGGAGCTTTTATTCTTTAGAAAAGCAAATATTTATTCGGCAGAAACACCACAGTAGACATCGAAAATTACTTCCAAAGACCGGCCAACGTTTAATTGAAGAGCATCACAAACAAATATTGAAAATTAATCTACAATAATTACCTGATCATTTATTCGAACGGCATGAATACACCAACCTGGCCATTGGTTTTGAAATAGGGAGCCTAACAATTGTCAAAATAAATAAATGGATCGGCTCACTAGTCAATCGTCAGTTTACTATTCCAATAATTTGCGACGCTGGAGATGCATTCGCCCAAGAAATACGATTGCAATTAGGACAGAAGAGGAAATCAAAACAGAAGATCTCGGGGACATTAATAACTGAAATCGAGGTTATCATGACCAAGCCAAATGATCTTGATGGTTAGTTAATTCTCCGAAAGGTTTAATAGATAAATGGTGCGCTAAAATCTTCGGAATCGTAATGAAAACTCTGAGAACCAAAAGCAAACAGCTCAAGCACAACGGATTCAAACCAAAGCGCTCGAGACGGAACTCTCTGTAAGTTAGGAGGGTAATGTCGTCATATACCCACTGGTACGCAAGAGGTCAAAACTAAGGAAAGCGGAGTGAGCCCGAAAATTTCCTTGAAAGGTTTTGTTTACGTATTGTTTTTAAATAAACTGAATTTGAACTTTGTATAAAATTTTATTCAATTATGGAAGTTTTAATTACAAAGAATTCCGACAAATATTATTGAAAAGGAATAAAAACATCGAAAATTAAAATTTATAAAATTCGAAAACTAAGATTGATTGGAGGGTAACGGATATGGTTGAGAGCCAATTCAAGAGACAAACCCAAATACAATAATAAAAAATTAGGGTAATGTTCCAAGGGAAGGTTACAAACAAAAAATATACTATTTAAAATTAATTAATCCCCAATTGGAAAACCTGAGCTTATAGGAATACCCTAAACAATGAGTAACTCAAGCAGTTTTAAAACCCGAGACATGTAGAGAGCCGAGCTGTAGGGGAATGATAGAGACCGTTTACTAATATCTTCCGAGTCTTTACGATTGCTACTGCTAGTCCGAGGTACAGCTGTCCAATCAACCATCTTGTTAAGTAGACATTACGTCTCAGTTTATTAAAACCTCCTTGCAATGTGCTGCATTTTATGCTTGTAAAAATGTAGGTTTTCATTATGGCCTGATTTGATCGTATTTATAACAGTAAAATCATTTCTGTTAATTTTTCTGTAATTTTTAGAATCAACCAATAAATCTGACGTTAAGAAATAATCAACAATATGTCAAAGGTTAATTAGTAAGAAGAGAGTGGTCGTCTGAAACAGCTGGAAACGGCAGCAACCCACTGACAGATTAATTACATAATTATGTTATTTATTTTAAATTATACAATTGCATAATTTTAATTGAAGTTTTTATGACGTATTCTTTCTTACAATAGTCAAGGGGTACTTAAGGGTCTTGATAAAAGCCATGTCCACGATTGGGCTGTTGGAACTTTTAAAGACAAACATGATCTTTGGATAAAAACGACTAAAAATAACTCGATAAAATAACCAAGAGAAAAAAATTAATTTGAAATATTGATTACAGAGGAGGATGTCAAGTCGAAGGAAATAAGCTCCATACAGGAAATCCACACCATATATTAGATCGCAGCTGCAAATATCCAATATTATTTTTGAGATATTATGATTGGTGTTTTTATGATTGGAGATTTAATGATTAGGGTTCTTGTGATTGTGATTTTATGATTGGAGATTTAATGATTGGAGATTTTATGATTGGGGTTTTTTAATTTGGGTTTTTATGATTGGAAATTTTGTGATTAGAGATTTAATTATTGGAGATTTTATGATTTGGGTTTTTATGATTGGAGATTTAATGATTGGGATTTTTTAATTAGGTTTTTTTATAATTGTAGATTTTATGATTGGGGTTTTATGTTTTTTAAATGTTTTTGAAATATAAATTAAATTGAATTTATCTGTCATAAAATAAAGTTCCTTAGTTTTGTAAAAAAAGGAACTCTTGTCATTGCGGAAAATTACCAAATCAAGCAACCATATATACCACCCTTTAGTGCTCAACATTATACGTAAAATATAATTAACCATTCTCACCAGAAACGAGTTCTGGTTCATCCTTTTACATCCATATATATATCACATAGACATCCACGTTAAATTTATCTTACCAAAAATTATTTTTATAAATGATAATTAATTACTAAAACAAAAATTTCCATTTTTAAAAAACTGACATTAAATTAAAATTCGATTGAATTGGAACGCGTGCCGCATTCTTCAAAAGTGCAAGAAAAAAAATTAAAATACATTTCCTTATAAATATAATATGAAAATTTGTTCTTAATTTATCCTAGACAAAGTTAAATACATAAAGAGCAAAGTAAAAAATGTGTTGACAAAAGAAAAAAGTAAACAGCAAAATTTTATTTTATATTAATAGGGAAATTTGCATAACCTCTACACATTCAAACAAATTGTTTTGAGGTGTTTTTAATTTGATTAATTATATATAATTAAAACAAATAAATTAATAAAGGTTTTTTTTATTAATTCAACAATATTTAACTTTAATTTTAAAACACAAATTTAGATTTCTCTCAAATCTGTAAACTTTCGGAAAAACTTGCTAGAAAAAGTTCTTGCAAAACTAACATGAAACGGGAATTTATTCGGCTATTTAATTACATATATCATTAAATTCTGGAGATTTTATTTTCACTCGATTCTACAATTCTATCAAAAAACAATCTGTGAAATTCTGAATTTTATTTGCCAATTCATTAAGCCAACTCTAGAATTGATAAATAAAAATTTCGCATTGGATGCATAAATGGGAATAATTTTCTATCACTCGCATTCATTTCATCCGAAAAATCCGAATCAAGTCCTTCATTATCAGTGTTGATTATATGACATCTCCATACCCCAGCAGTTACGGCATTGATAAGTACGGATCCAGTTCTGGATATTCCAGTGGCCAAGATGACAAGGTATTCCTTTTATTATTATTATTATTATTATTATTATTATTATTATTATTATTATTATTATTATTATTATTATTATTATTATTATTATTTTTTTATTATTATTATTATTATTATTATTATTATTATTATTATTATTATTATTATTATTATTATTATTTTTTTTTATTATTTTTTTTTTTATTATTATTTTTTTTTTTTTTTTTATTATTATTATTTTATTATTATTATTATTATTATTATTATTATTATTATTATTATTATTATTATTATTATTATTATTATTATTATTATTATTATTATTATTATTATTATTATTATTTATTATTATTATTATTATCGTTAAATTTTATTGTTTTATTTAAAATTATATAAACAAAATCATAAGTTTCGTTTGTTCAAGTAACCATTCATTTTTGATAGAACCTTTAAAACAATCATATTTTTAGTTTAAAAAATTATATGTGAACAAATAAAATAATTGAAATATTATATAAAGAATTAGAAGGAAAAAACTAATATAAATACAATGTTATAAAAAACACTAAAACATAATCCGATGTTTGATAAAATGCTTCTAAAGTTATGAAGTATATGAAAAAGATATTTCGACCTAAACAAATTTGTAAGAACATCGGCCGTCACGAAAACCACCGGTGAACCGTAGCTTGAACGTAAAGAATGAATATATTGCAGATATTTATTTCTATGAGCGATCTATGATTTCTTAAGTTTTCAATAACCTCCCATGAAACGCTTTACATTTGTCGCATAGTGTCATTTGCAAGTTGTGTTGATAGAAGTAAATTCGAGCGCCAAAATTTGTGATGAAAATATTTTTTTGGTATAATTTTGCAACAAAAATTCAAAATCAAAAGTAAATGTTTTTAGTTTAATCTAACCTTAGTGACTCTATTTATTTTCTAAATTTATAACACATGGTCCCTTGCTACCCATAGACACTCCAGTGAATGGATGTCCTAGGATACCCTTTAGATCAGGGGTGTCCAACCCAAATAATGATCTTGCTGGCCACTTTGGAAAAGCATCATAACTCACTTAAAAAAAATCCTCATATTAGATTTAAATACACTATTTACATTTTTTTAGGAGTTAAAATTGAAACATAAATGGTCAAGGCGAACTACATGTGGCTTTTGGAGTAGAGTTGCTCATATTTGTTGTCATTCATTTTATATTCAGAAATTTACTTGATACGAGCTTTAAGTGATCATAATTAATAAAAGTTTTCACATCGAGATATAATTTGATCTAATGTTATGATTGAATTCTATCAACAAGATCATAGGTTTTTCCTCTGATTTTTATACAAAATTCCTCGAAGGTAAACATGAAAGTCCACGATAAGAATTCTATTTCTCGCACTTGACTCTTTGACTGAGACGTCATTTGAGACTAAAGAAACATCAAAATCACCTAAAAAATTATAAATTCACAATCTTTACACACAGTATTTTCCCGCGGTCCGCGAAAACTCATGTCCCTGGTCAGCAAATGAAATTTTATTACACAAAAAGCAGATAAAACGGGCTAATTAAAATTGAAAAATTAGTAGAAATTTGGAAACATCGAAATACTAATGTTTCAATGAAGGATAAAGTATGGGTGGACAGTGAGTGAAAAACTAACAATAAAAGTATTTAATTTTAATAGAAGAGGTATTCCCAAATAATATGTAATTACAAAATTGCTAATTAATTAACAAATTTAACAAGTATTAGTGGCCAAAAAACACGACCCGTCTCAAGTAGCAGCGGACGGGTTTTTGGGGGCCTCGGGAAAGTAGCATATGCGGGGCCCTTTCCCAAAAGGAAAGAAATGATACATGAACATAATTTTCTCAATTTAATTAATTAAATATGTATTTCTTCATTATTTACAATAATATACATACATAAACATAATATTTTTTATTCCTATTTCGTACACACTTTTTTTACTGCTAATTTTTCGATAAATTAAAAAAAAACTTTGCATTTGGTGTTATAAACTTGCCCTAGCTACCGGAGAAAAATTTAGAAAACAATAAAACTTAAAATGAAGAACTCGATTTCTCTAATTTTGCATCATAAAATGACAGAAAAAATATTTATGAAAATTTGTTGTTTTTTTCGCATATTTTTAAATATTTCCAAAACAGACTTTGGGATTTCTTGAAAGAAGTTTTCACAAAAATATAATAAGAAAATATTAGCCGGAAGAAAAGTAATTTCTTTTTAATAATGGACTGCTGGAAATGTGAGATTAATGAATTTAGGACTGAAATTAATAGGGAAATATGAAATACTATGTCAGATGATTTGGCATGGGATTCGTGTATAAAGATTAATATTTAATTTAAAGAAAATCCATTCTAGAAATTATAATCAATTATTAATAAATTAATTAATAATAAATAAATTAATAATTAATTAGAAACCTATTAAAATTGTCAATAAAGTGGGTAAAAAAATAAAAAATTTTACACTTAAATTTGGTAATCAAATTAATTTTAAATTTTATTTTATTAATATGAATTCAAATTGAATAAATTCATACAATTTAAAAGGTAAAATATTAATATTTAATGAAAAAAGCTGAATCATTTTGGACAGAAATTAATTTTGAAAAATTAATTTTAATGAAAAAATTATAATTTAAATAATTTTTTTAATTTTCAATTTATTTTGCTTCAAATCATTGGTTCTTAACTGATGAGTTGTTTCAATGAAGTGTTGAGGATACCTAAATAATAGAGTAAAATAATTAATAAACATGTAAAATGATTGGGGGAAACAATGATAAGTGATTAAGATGTGGTTCTGCGCTTAATAAAAAGGGAATGAAAAAGAAATGTTGAATAAGGAGAAAGGAATAAGAGAAAATCAATAAAAACAGACAATTAAATTAAAGAAGGTCATTTATAATTAACAAGTGCAAATTTTGGAAAACAAAAACAAAAGCAAAATTAGCACGTTATCTCGAAAGCCCTTTCAAGATAAGGTAAGGAATGTTGTTTGAAAATCCGGGAAAGGGCATCTCTAAAAATTATTTATCTAGACAGCTGTCAGTAATTATAGAGGCCCAAATGGAATTAGCGGTAAAAGATATTGGAAATTATATTGGATATCAGTAAGTATTATTGGATGACGGAGTAAAAAGGAAGCGCAATTGGAATCAAAGGGAGAAAAAGAGATTATTAGAGAGAAATTGGACTATGAAGACAAAAAGAGATTAGAGAGAAATTGGACAGAATTCGATGAATAATTGGAAAGTAGAAAATTACTAAAAATTATTGAAGAAAGTATTAAAGAGAAATTTGGAGAAAAATTTAAAGTTGAAATCAAGGAAAAGAGAAATTTGAAACAAAAATTAAGCGAAGTCAAAGCAAAGCAACTAAATGAGATTTACCGATATCAGAAACCCGTCACAGTAGTCAAGTGATTGTGAAATCCAATTGATCCGAAAAGTGCTATTCTTCCCGAAGACTCGTAATAAGCACCAAATTGTGATTGATAGATAATTCGTTGTGTCATTTTAAAGTGGAGACAAAGTGTAATAATCAATAAAGTTTATATCGTTTGGAGTTCATTACTGTTGTTTAAAAGCACGCTTGGAGTCAAATTAACAATAAATCCTATTCGAATTCACCAACAACCCCAATAGAAGGTATAACTTTATTATAATTTATACAAAATTTAAGGGTTATAACAAGGATGGTAACAAGGATTTTCTAAAAAAATATTTTAAAAGCCTTCCAGTTTTCTATTCAGTTTTCGATGTGTTCAATAAGTTAAATTTTATAGTATTGCAATACCAATTACCAAATTTGCAATTGTTATTAGATTATAAATTTAGGTGGTTTGACTGAAGAAAACGTTAGCATGTATGGCAAATGTTGTCGCTCTTCATTTTAAGTGGCATGGAGCAACCAATATTTGCTATTTTTAGTGTCGTTGCAAATTTCAGCATCTCTGGTGATAGGTAGTATATTAATACTGTTTCTCTATGTGTTATTATTTAATCCTATTTTTATTGCTGAGAATTATTGTATTATGATAATTACTACCATGAAGGTTATCATCGTCTTCACTATTAGAATTATCTTATTATCGAAGATTCCATCATATAATTTGATACATATTTTACAGCAAAGGCCAATCCTAAGAGGATTTAATGTATTCGTGTTGTACTTAAACATTTACAAAGTTCATCTTAAAAGGCAGAAAGAAACAACTTCAGTTTCCTTTCATCGACAATATTACTGCTTACAACTGAGTTTGATGGCGATAGCTTTGTGTAGAAGGTGACGGCAGAAAATAAGTTTAAACTCGTTTAGATGCGATTGTCTGTGGTCTAGCTGCATGTGGGATCCGCCATACTAGTGTCATTAACTGAATAGATAGATATCTCTGTAAATCTGAGAACATCTTATAAGGCGCTTTATAATTGTTGGGGTTGTCAGTGAATTTAAATATGATGTATTGTCACTCTGACTCCAAGCGTGCTTTTAAACAACAGTAATGAACTCCAAACGATATAAACTTTATAGATTAATACACTATCTCAACTTTAAAATGACACAAAGAATTATCTATTACAGTCACAAATTGGTGCTTATTACGACCCTTTGGGAAGAATCACACTTTTCGGATCAATTGAATTTCACAATCACTTGAATACTGTGACGGATTTCTGAGATCGGTAAATCTGATTTAGTTGCTTCACTTCATTTTCTTTTCACAAATTCGGCTTTGTCTCTTTTCAACTTTATTATTTCTTCGCTTATTTTCTGTTTCAAATTTCTCTTTTCTTTGATTTCAACTTCTAGTTTTTTCCAAATTTCTCTTTTATACCTTTCTTCAATAATTTTCTGTATATTTATTTTTTTAATTCTTAGTCCAATTTTTCTTTCTTTGATTCCAGTTGAGCTTCCTTTTTATACTTACTGATGTCAAATATAATTCCAATATCTTTTACCGCTAATTCCATTTGGGCCTCTATAATTACTGACAGCTGTCCAGATAAATAATTTTTAGAGATGACCTTTACCTGATTTTCAAACAACATCCCTTACCTTATCTTGAAAGGGCTTTCGAGATAACGTGCAAATTTTGCTTTTGTTTTTGTTTTCCTAAATTTGGACTCGTTAATTATAAATGACTTTCTTTTATTCAATTATCTGTTGTTATTTATTTTCCCTTATTCCCTTCTTGTTATTCGACATTTCTTTTTCATTCCATTTTTATTATGCTCCAGAACCACATCTTAATCACTTATCATTGTTTCCCCCAATCATTTTACATGTTTATTAATTATTTTATTCTATTATTTAAGTATCCTCAACATAATTCTTAGCACAAAGACTTCAAATTTAATTAGACATCACAAACGATGTGTAAAAAATGCATTTTATCTCTTAATGTAAAGTGAGATGAGGTGGCGTAATGTGAGATTTGGAGATATGTTGCAAACCCTTTCCCGAACCTTATTTAAAGGAGAAAAATAACGGTTTTTTATTAATAAAATAATGTAATTTTTAATTAAAATTTCATTATAGCATGCAATGAATTTGTAAAAATTACAAAATTTAATCAGTAAAAATAACAAACCTCAAAGTTTGCAGTGATTAAAATTTCTCTTCTCTCTTTTTTGTGGTAAAGAAATCATGCGAAAGGAGAATATAGTATAATTCATATATTGCGAAACCCCTTTCTTTAACATAAACGTTTGAATCATAGCCGAATAAAAATGAATAAAATCAGAATCGTTTATTTTTCAATTTAATTATTTTATTGTTGTTTTCACAATGGGAATCGTATTACTTTTTATTAGCTTTATCAATAATTGAATTTTAATTATAAAAATATGAATATTATTTTAATGTTGTGATATTTTTTTATAACAATTGTTTCCTCAGTAAATTTTTGATTTCCTTTATTGATTTATTATTTTATTTATACTTTATAAATAAATAAACATTTTTTTTATTAATTATACTTTTAATTTGAAATGTTTTAATTAATTAAAATGTTTTTATTCGAGTTTTTTTAATTTATCTTTGTTTTGAATTAGTGTTAAACAAGTTATTAATTTTTAATTAATTTATTTTAATGTTGTGTAATTAAATTTGTTTATTTGATGTTGTTGGTGGATTTAAAATTAAAAAAAATTCAAATTTCAAGTCACAGTGATTGATAAAACAATTTATTTTACCGACTTATTACTTTTGACACAGTTGATAGTGAAATAATGTTACCGCTAGACTTTTAGTTCTTTCATTACTGTTTAATGCTCTTTCGTTTTTAATAAAATATTTTAAATCTGTAATTTTTGTAGTTTTAAGGCAAAGTCTCCCTCCAACCTTTCCATCAATTTAATAAGTTTCTGCTCATTTATTATATTCATTTTAAATGACAGTTTTGATTCTTCTTTTTTTATTTTCATTTTTAAACTAAGTTAATGGTAAAAAAAAGTTTTTCACATTTGAATATCAAATTGGCATTCACTTGAAGGTCAGAAAAGAGAGTGATTGACTGCGACATTCTCCAAGTAATAAGATCTCGGAAAATCTCCTGATATATAATTACCTCTAAAATACTCTGGGGAAAATTTCAATTCTTTTGAATAAATTCGTTGAAAACGACGCAGATAACTTATTGAATTAAACATAACTTAAAAAGTTTCAACTTAATCATTTCGGATATTCTTGCATAATTGACATAATCGTTTTTATTTGAAACATTTTTATTTTTATTTATAATTGACAATTAATCACAAAGAAGTAAATGGAATAACGTAAAAACTAGCAAAGTAAATAAATGTAAATGCCAAAAAAAGAATATCAAAGCCATTTATTTGTTAAGGCAGAATATTTACAATTAAGGAATTTTATTAATTTATAATAAAATAATAATAATTGACTTCGCTTAATTTTTGTTTCAAATTTCTCTTTTCCTTGATTTCAACTTTAAATTTTTCTAAATTTCTCTTTAATACTTTCTTCAATAATTTTCAGTAATTTTCAACTTTTTTAAAGTCTCTTTTTTGGTATATATCCTTTTATTTATTTTTATAATTAATATAAAATTATTATATTATTATTATTAGGCTCCTATTTACTCGCTATGTAATTTTTACTAAACGCTATGTATTTTATTAGTGCCTTTATGTATTTTTTTCTAAGTAAATATTTATAAAATGCTAAGTATTATATTAATTATATAAGTAAAAAAATAGAATTCATTAGGTATTTAATTATTTTATTATAGGTAATATTTTTAATTTTTATAAGAAAAAAATACAAAAACTAAGTAAAACAATGAAAAATTCATAAGATAACAAAAAGTGACACAATAAAAAAATCCATAAAATACAAAGACTATTTCACAAAGACTATTATAAAATATTTGAATTATTGTTTTAATAAGGCTTTTTTAGCTTTAGTTGTATTTCTCTTGGTAGTTTACTTCCAATAGAAGTATTCTTAGCTACTGCGGTACTTTGCAATATTTAAGTCTGATTGAAATGCCGACAACATGCTTGCAATAAAATTTTTTTAAAAATGCTGACAATTGCACTAACCGTCGCCCAATTGGCTTTATCGTTTGGTAAATTAATGCGCCAGACAGTAAAAGCTCGCTTCGTAAATTGATCGAATGTTGTCCAGCGCATTTTTCAACTTTGTCAATGTCTTCTTGAGTTATAGTTGCGTCACTAGCTGAAACATAGTAGTTTTCAACTGTTTCTTGGGGCACCGAAAGAATTGCTTTGCTTTCTTTAGCCCATTGATAAACTGTGTCCATAATGCTGTGTCGATTGATTGTTTGTATAAACTCCTTCAGACTTCAAGGATATGCTAGTGACCACTTTTTAACAATATCTAAAGCTTGTTGCTAAATCTAGATAATGCGTGCGCTCTCTAATAGTTCTTCGTCTTTAAGAACTCGATTATTGACTCTAGATTATCTGTAGACTTGGCGGAAGGCAGTTTCCCTTCATACCAATATGCGTTCGAAGCACATCATATCATTATCTAAAAAACTCAGTCGCTTGTTCCCCATTTTATACAAATAAGAAAACGGCTTTCAAAAATGACTTGCTTTGTGACAAGAATTGATCTACATCTCAATTAATTCGTTTGATCTTCTTTAGCTCTAAAGAACACGATTTTTTTTGTACACATTCTACGCATATGTGCCCAACCAGAACAATTTCATTTATTAAAAACTGTGAATAAACTTTAAACTATAGCGTCAGCCAGAAATCAATACACATATTGATAAGATTCTTTATTTTTCAAGCCAATATGATACTGAAAAATAAAATTAAAATCACGGTTTTTCAGTACATTACCTGACCAAAACAAATGAGAAATGCCACAAAATGGTTGTACCAATATAAAATGGATAGACCTGCCAAACCATTATAATGTGCATCAGCCATTAAAATTTGTTGATGCAGGCCTAGCTAAAGTAACTAGTATTAAACAAATCTAAATTAGAGGCGTGGTTCTTCATGCTCATCGTTCTCAATACTCCTTCACACTCAAATTCATCGGCAAAGTTATTTATAATTCTACAAAGGCTCACCTAACTCTGTATAGAAATGAGATGAAGCCAATTTCAAGCTCACCTAAACTATTATGGTGCCCGTAACTGTCATTTAACTTTTTAATGATTCTAATGTATATAGTAGACAAGGCTTATCCCGTCATAAATTTCTAACATCCTTAGTTTAATTTTAAGCTAAACAACTCTAATTAGTTCTTACTTGTTAGATATTGCAGATAGCATCGTTCTTCATTCTATCCAGCTTCTGCCTCTAAAAAGAAATAACTTCGTCGATCTTGACGTAAGTAAATGAAATGCAGATACATGCTTGGCTTTTAAATTTAATGATGCATCGAAGTTAACTTTTTTCCCTTCATTTGTGGAAAAGTAACCAATCTTCTCTTCTTAATTGCATTTTGCTTCTTCAGCACTTTAAATACTTTTCTGATCCAAACTGGACACTTTTTTGCTCAGTGTTCTTAAACTGTAACTTCAACATCAAACTCAAAAATCAGACTGAAATCTCAACTTCTGCAAAATTATAACCATTTAAGTTCAGTATTGTTTGTAATTTGTTGATAATAAATAAAGATTTAGTAGAAAAAACCGCTTTAATTGAAAGTTTGTAAATGTGTCGAAAAAAAATTAAGAACTAAGAACATCTAGAAAAAATTA
Source organism: Schmidtea mediterranea (assembly GCA_022537955.1). Taxonomy (NCBI): domain Eukaryota; kingdom Metazoa; phylum Platyhelminthes; order Tricladida; family Dugesiidae; genus Schmidtea; species Schmidtea mediterranea. The sequence goes on from JAKGRZ010000117.1 coordinate 91,092, forward strand.
AGATTTTATTAGGGATTTATTAAGAACATATTATTTATTTTAACTTATAACTTTTTTCTTAACTGCATTTATTATTTTACATAGTTTTATTAAATACTTACGATTTATTAAAATTAGAATTATTAATAACATAGAAGGTTACCTACTGATACTTGTGTATCTATCAGCATAAAAGGTTTGAAAATACATAGCGTTAGTAAAAAATCATAGCGAATAAATAGTTCTCAATATTAATT
>JAKGRZ010000118.1:0-88649 GCA_022537955.1 Schmidtea mediterranea
AAAGAGAGAGATTATCAAGTTACTGAGCAGTATCAGTTAGTAGATGCGAGCCGTCAGATACAACCCCCGACTAGCTTAACGTAATTATTAAGTAACCATTTGACCTCTGCACGCGCTGTTGCTACCTGGAGATTGACCTTTGTCCTAGTTGCTACCTAGTAATTGACCTTTGGTGACTCATGATTATCACTTACCACTGGACAGTGAACTTATTATTGTAACTGGTCACACTTATTAAAGTCACTACTCGGAGTACTAGTTACCTAACTGTATTATGTCACGTAGTTGTGGACCAAACACCTACCTTCCCAAACCTTCCAAACCTACAATCTTCCAAACACCTTACCTTCTAGAACTTCCACACACCCACCAACTTCCACACACCCTACGCTTCTAGAACCTTCCACACACCTACCTTCTAGAAACCTTCCACATACCTACCAAACTTCCACACAACCTCCAACTTCCACAACCTACCTAACTTCCACACACCTACATTCTAGAACCTTTCCACACATACACCTTTAAACACACATACCAACCCACGATCACACCCATCCGCACCCATCCGCACCCATCAGTACCCATCCGACGTCCCACACCGATCCACACGATCCACAGCCGATCCACCACCGATCCACACCGATCCACACCGATCCACACCGATCCACACCGATCCACACCGATCCACACCGATCCGCACCGATCCGTACCGATCCGGTACGATCCGTACCGATCGTACCGATCCGTACCTATCCGCACCGATCCGCGCCCAACCGCCTACCCTACGTCTACCGACTAAGGTCTACGACTAAGTCGTAGACTTAACAAAATCACTCATATAAAATTTATTAATAAACAATTTTGAATTTTTCATATTGGAGCACAGCTTCTACATGGAGCTTGCCGTTCTGAGACTCTCCAAAAGCAAGATCCAATTGAGTTTCGATATTTCATCTTATTGTTGAGGAATCTTGACGCAGTTCAATCGAATTTTCTCTAAATTGTCCTCGCTCTGATTCCTTTTCATCGGCATTTTCATCCGGCATTGAATCTCTCATTGGCTTTTGATATGCAGCACCTTTGTAGTGAAGCTGTCACAAATCTAAGACATCAAAGTAGATTCGGTCCATGTGGATTCAGCATTTGATTATCGCCTTTTGACATCTGCCCAGATTTATGTATTGATAATTGACATTGATTGGTTGAGGTCCATTTCCTTTATCCGAATATTGAATCTTTATCTGCTTTTATTTCCATCCTTCAGACTAAGTTTCCAGCAGATTTGGTGGAAAAAATACCATCAGGCTTCTTCATTCTAGATTAATTTGCTACTAAGTGTAGACAGAGGTTTAAATTTTATGCAAAGTTAAACTTTCCCGCTGGAAGGAGGGTGGAATTCATTAATTAACACAATAAATCACATACACAAGTCAAATGGCAATTTTCAACTCAAAACATTAATTAAATCGAAATTTTTCAGATTTATCAAAATACCCGTCTTGTGGTAGTGCCACCGTCTAGCAGAATTGAAATATTGCTTAGCGCAACAATCTTTTAATAACCCTTTCGGTGGAGTTCGATCACTCCAATCTTTAAAAGTATTCAGGAGTCTTTGGAGGAAAGGGATACTAAAGAGCCGATGAATACAGTATCACTCCACTTTGAAGTCAGTTTGGCATCTGTATTTGCATTTTCAACGAATCGTATTTTTGATAAATTAAGAAGATCTACTTAGTGCAAAATTATTAATTGTATCACATGGACATTTCATGTTTCCAACTAAAATATTTTTTTCCGCACCATGTAGTGATCATTAAATCTACTCGCTCTTTCGATTTCCGGAACAAGGTGAACATACATGGTCAACAACAACAATCAAAATTTGAATTTTCGACAAAGTGAGACGAAATCAGATCCAAGACAATCATTTTGTGCCATCTCAGAACCAAGAGTCAAATGGATTTTAACAAGATTGGAATAATATGCGACATTGTTTCGTCTTCAGTGTGAACATAATCGACACAAAGTCCTTTTATTAACCTTTTTATTATGTGGTTTTTGCATTGATGGACAATATTTGTACGAGCCGATGGATAAATGCAAGCAACTAAGAATGGTCAGCCTCGATAAATAGCTTTATTAATTTTGGTGAAAGTTTAATGGCTGAGGCAATGAAATTTGAAGTGCAGCCTTTTCCATTTCGAAAAGATTACGAGTCAACAGAGAGCCATGTGCAAGACTTTTGAGTAGTTTGTACGCAAATCAGGAGTAAGAATAATGTTCCACGTTTATTCTGATGTATGAAGAGTGAAGGTTGACCTTTATGACATAACATAATATTAATATCAATGTTCTTTCTTTAAAAAACGCAATCGCAATTCTAGCCTCGCTGAAAACGAGTTTTTATTACCAGAATGCCAAGGTTTTGGGCTTTTCCCATTGATCCAATCCAACGTTTCTTGCAAAGTCGGATTGATATACCAGTCGCCGGACCAGCTACAAAGTTCAAAGAATCAAGGTTAATTTTTCTCGCAAATTCACAAATTTATTTTTTAGAAGTAAAAGTCGGAAAAAAGTGGTGTTATTGTCTGTGTGTGGTATTCCGTCAAGTAGATCAAACACAGTTTGCCCCTCAGTTTTCAGTTGAATTATAAAAATAACATACTTCAGAGTGGTTAGGCAAATCATCATTTTCCTAAAACAATTTCTTAATTGCTAGTGATTGTTTACAGTCAGATTATTGTTTGGCATTGGATTTTAGTGCACTTGTTTTAATCTCCGTGTTCTAAAGGAAGATCACTAAACGAGAATTGTAAAAAGATTTTGTACGGCTTTCAGTTTTTGCATCCAGTAAGTCAGAGTCAGCAACTTTCCTAGTATCAGAAACAACTTTCTTAAGAATGTCATATGGAACTCTGATGCGGTTTCTTCACCCACAGGCACTCCAAGATATTGGTAGAAATTCACTTGAAGCTAATCTTTTAATTTTAATGTCATTTATAACGAATTTGACTTTCTGTTTTCGATAAGAGGAGTTCCGATATAAACCGCATTTTTCAGGACGGTATTTCAAAGCCAATTTCAGATGCAAATTACAACAGCAATGTTTGTTAGTTTTTTTTTTCTCTGGTAAGTCGTAAGCAGACTTTGTACAAGAGCAATGTCATCAGCGTACGCAAGGATTTTTAACTGGAGATTCACCAATCATAAATGGTTCACATTTAGGGGATCGGGGATACTGCTTCAAGAACTGGATTAATTGCTAAAGCAAACCAATATCATAGAGATAGGACATCTTGCTTAACACCTTGTCTGATTGCATATTTGGAGTCAAGATAGGACCCACAATATAGAAGATACTTGTATCGGAATACATCCTCTCAAGAATAGTCAGCAAATTCCTCATCAACCCCAACAAATCGAAGTAAAGACCACATGTAGGCCATGAGGAAACTCCCAAAAGCATCTTATGTTCAAGCCAAGCAATAGCAACGTTGAGAGTTTTGCTGTATTTAGAGTGCTCTAAAGCTTGACGAAAGAATTGGAATTGTGTTTCACACATCCATACGTGTCTAGAGCCACCTTTTCTGACCGATATGCAACAGAATGTTCTTTATTTAATCAAATGTTAAACGATTGCTACCAAGAGGCAAACAGTTTGTAGTAACTGAAAGCAAAAAAAATGTGCCAATTGGACGCCCAAGATGAGCACACTTATCATATTTATCACCTTTACCGGGTTTTGAATTAGGCAAACGTTTTAAAGGATTTCCCAGCTATCTGGTATAACCTTTTTAGAAATAATTTTATTAAATAAAAAGTTTAGTAGTGTTACCCTCCGGGACCAGCCATGCACCAGGTCTCGATATTTAGTACCATCAACACCAGGACTTGTGTTGTCCAGCTTTCTTGGAGCTGCCAAATAATACCTCAGAATTCGATAAATATTTAAGTTTAAGTTTTTTTATCCAGACGATTACAAAATTTAAACACTTATCCCCCAAGTCGGTTCTAAAGGAATTTTTTGTGCTCAAAATTCGTTATAATGTTTTCATATTTAGGTCTAACATCCACATCTAGCATCATTGATGATCGTGTTTATCCAGTGGTTTTTCATGTCACTGTTGAAATTTTTTAATAAATTACTTTTTATTAATTTGAAGATTCTACTCTCTTCTTAGTATTGGCCCAAGTAAGGTTTGTGTGGTTGGCACAGTTTTATAGAAATTTGATCGCAAAATTACATCGACGATTTCATCAACATTCATTTTAAATACTTTTATTAATAAGTTGATCATTTTATTTTTACGTTCTTTTAAATTTTCACTTTCTTTTATGATTTCATTAATTATATTATTTTCCTAAGGATTTAACTTTTTTTATTTCACTAACTATTGGAACGAAGGAGCTTACCACATTACCATTTGTCTTAAATTCAAGCCAACTAAAGGCAAATCATTGGATAATTTGACCATGTAAGAACAAAACAGAATTTTGCTTACTAAACCTGACCAGCGAATATCAGTGTGGGCATTCACGCAAGATTTAATACCACGATTAGGTGATTGCTCTAATTTCATTAGATTTTATTTCTTGATCTTAGCAATAGGACAATAATTATCATTTCCTAAAAGAGTTGTTGGGTTTAAAGGTAATATTCATCCGTGTTGTAGTCTTATGATAAAAAGAATTTTCAGCGAAATTTTGGAGGTGGATACAATTGGCGAATAGTAAGCTTGTGCTTTGAAAAAAATAATTTATCAAGTTTAAAAAATCATTTAAATAAGCGAGTGCAATCCATCCCATAATGAGTCAGTGCAGCATTGCTGAATTTAGGAATTATAAAATTGCTGGGTAGAATTTAAATTTTAAAAAAATATTTTGTGATAATTTTCATCATAATTGAAAATTAATTAAATTTAAATTTTTTACAGATCTCATTTGTTATTTTGTAGTTTAAATGATTTAAAGTTTCATTGATTTTAGTAAAATGAAAGGATATAACGCAAGAAGAAATGCTCTCGAGAATTCAATAAAGCGACAGAAGCAAAAAAATGTGGATCTTCCGATCTAAACGAGAAGTGAGTCCTGTTATGATTAGCAATAAATTGAGCTTTCGCAGTAGAAATGAAGAATTTATTCCCAGATAACAGTCATGCTTTCACGCAAAATACTGACAAAGTCTCTCATTTAAAACTCTGCCTTGAAAGTTTAAGATGTAGCTCGCTCGAATACAGGGGAAAATATATACAGAGCACCAGTGTGGGTTGTTTGGAATGACAGCAATTACGATACTTTAATCCGTAATTGCCTAAATGTGACGTTTTCTCTTATAAATTGATTATTATGGCAATAAGAATTCAACGTCAATTCAGTGAGCACCAATAGCGGTTATATAATTTTTAATTAGCTAAACCGATTCTTTTTATTAAAGTAAGGAAGACATGAATTCTCACTTCTTTTTTTTGGAGAAAGAATCTTTATAAGGAAGTGCTAGCTTTTGGTGGTCTTGTTACATTCCTGGAAGCGTTTAAAAATGAGGCAGTGTCGTATACCACCCCCCGCAGCAGACTTTTGGTGGATTCTGAATTTAGTAGTTTGGAATCGATGGACATTTTTACGTATTGTTTCAATAAAGTTGTTGGGAAATGTTTGCCATTCTTGGCTTATCAGCATAGCATACGCGCAGATGTAAGGTCCACAATCGTAATTATTATCCTGGTAAACAGGTTATCATGGGGGTGAAAGGTTACAGCAGCTTTGAGATCAAAAGATTATTTAAAGCCATCGTGATTTTAAGTGCACTTGACTTATTAATAAGGTTATGCCGTTTACGGAGAATTGGGTCAACAAAATAGGAATTTTAGTCAATTTACAGTAAACAAAAAGGATCCAATGAGATTCATTGATGTTAGAGGGCATAATATTATTTGCGCTTTAAAAAGATTATCTGGCATTGGAAATATTTCGTCTTTGCAATTCGAACTTAAAATTTCAACGATAAAACATTTGACCGGTGCAAAGTTTGGATTACCAATGTGACTCTCAAGATAATAGTCAATATCATCATCGGTAAACCAGATTTTGGGGTCGCGTTCAGGAAAAAGTAATTAATTATAGTGCTATCTGCATCAGTCTCTTCAGAGATTGGAACAGATATTGAAACTGATGCAGGCACTTCCCTTCATTTAGATTTTTGTGCCTTGGGTTTTACAGCTTGTTTTGATGTTATTTTTTTCAGAGGTTTATCTATAGTAACTGGCTCAGTTTCGTCAATGTCTGTTGGGAAAGTATCCAACTGACCAACTATAACTGTGTCAGGAGTGGGATTGACCGGTTCCACTATTAAGATATTTAAGTTTTCATTAGGAGATACGTCTATATTATTGTCTACAACTGCTTCTCGCTCTTCAAAAAGTTCATTTGACTGAATGAGCTTAGTTATGAAATCACTCATTTTTAGTGTACAAATTTTTCTACAATTGAAGGGTATGCGATAGTTAAAATTATCTTTATTTAGAAATCGTTTTTTGTCCTAATAATAAAATAAGCATTCTCTTTGCTTTAACCAAATCATATACATCATTGTCGATTTCTATGTTATTAATTTTTTCACCTAAACTAGTTAGAAATTTCAGTTGGTCGGATTTGGTAGTATAAGATTGGTCAATCACCCCAAGAAAGTTATTGATTTCAATTATAGTTTCAGGACAAATAATATTGTGGATTCTGTCAATTTCACCAGACAATTTCCATTGTTTGAGCTTCAAAAGTTTTTCTTTACAACTTGAACTATAATCGGAAGAAGAAGGAATCAATTCAATCAATTTTGGAGCCCACAATTCAATATTATCAAGATTTAGAAAGCACAAGTCTCAAGATCTAGAATTGAGTGCATTAACAAACAATTAACAATATAGTTTTGAACATAATTTTCATAAGTTCCGTTTGTTGAAGTATCAAAATTGCCTTTTAAATTTAGGTAATTTAAATGAAAAATTATATCAACCAGTTTCTCTGGAGACTTTGGTTGACATAAAAGAGAATTTAAAAGATTATCATATTCAGATAACCAAAGAGACTAAACAAACCAAGGTTAAACATGATATCGGATTCAGATTCTACTTGTGGAAACTGAGAATCATTTAATTTATCAATCTTAACAAATTTACCCCCACAAATGAGATCTGTTGAGGAAATGTTTCTTCAATTTTAAATTTATTAATTAAATTAATTAATTTTTCAGGGTTTTCATCTATGCTTTTTTTTTCGATGAAAAAAAGTTCCTGAATTTCTGGAATGAGTTAAATAGTTCTTTAATTTGTGAACGGGACAGTTCAGTAATTTTTTGGCCCAACTCACCCTCGATCTCAAAACTATTTAACAAATCCAACATTAAAAAATCACCATCCTTATATTTAATTTGGGATTTAACCAATAGTCGGTAGGCTATTTTTAATTTTTAATGAAGTAATTATTTTATTTATTTGTTCCTCTCTGACTGTAACATTACTAATATTAGTTGTCTCAGCCAGTTTATCTGAAAGAACAAATAAAAACTTCTTTATCGATAAAGAAGCAGGGATAAATTTATTTGTATTGTAATTTTTAACAATCTTTGAGTTTATTAAAGATGTTTTGATTTTTAAGTTTTTAGTAATTTTAGATTTTACTTTACTACTATTATAAAAATCAATTGTAACACATATATTATTATTTCTAAAAAAGAATTTTTAAATCCAGCTATATTTAGAGGATTATCTATTTTAGAAATTTTGGTCAACTCGATATTTAATACCTCAGATTTCTTTTCTGATTCTTTACTTTTCAATAAAGCAAATAAATTGGGAAATAGCTTAAAAAACTGTTGCCTCTCTTTGGAATCTAAAACTCTAACAAATAGCGAAAATTTTACTCTAGAAGTATGCTCTATTGTCTTTTTAGAAACTTTCTTAGAAGGAACAATTTTAGTTGGTATTTTCCTAATCAAATCTTCTTCTGATAACTTAAGACAAGGAACCTTATCTTGGACTAAAAGAGCTGAAGGAAGTTCACTAACAAGATTAGTCTTAACAATTGAAAGAGGTTCCTTAACATGACTAGTTTTAAAAATACAATTTAATTTATTATTATTGTCAAAACCACCATTCAAACCAGATATAAGATAATTTAAAGTATTAACAATAGAATCCATCTTACCGTTCAGAAGCTCATTACTTCTTTCCAATGCATGAAATCTTTCATTAATCTGGAAAACAGGCATATCTTCAGAAGACACACGAGAGCCAGGCACTGATTCATTCCGAAATTCCTCTTCCTGCTTCGATTTTGCATTAAGTTGTTCGAAAAAACGCTGAAAAAGAGCAGCAAATTCTCCGATTTCGATTTTCATAACATATTCCAACATATGAATATTTCAGAGATTTAGATATAATTGAAAGGTTAGATTTATCACTATGGATTGGGAGTTTGATCAATTCTAGTATGCTTTACAAGTTTAAATATCGAGTTTAGATGTAGTAAGTTACTAAGGGAAATATTGAGTGAGAAATTTAATCGATTTATTATGACGTAATAATAACTTGTATATCATTTTATACAGTGTTAAAAGAACTTAATCAACGGTAAATATTGAGTAGAAATAATCATTCAATGTTAGATTTTACATGAAAATTATCAGTAATATATCAATTTTAAGGGATAAATTATGGGTAAATATTGAGTATGTGTAGATAAATATATGGTTTTAATGATCAGTAATATATCGATTTTAAGTAGATATTTTCGCTAAATATTGAGTATGTGTAGAGAAATGTAGAGTTTTACATGAAATGCTCAGTAATATATCAATTTTAAGGGATAAATTATGGCTAAATATTGAGTTTGTACAGATAAGTATAGGGTTTTAAATGATCAGTAATATATCAATTTTAAGGGATAAATTATGGCTAAATATTGAGTATGTGTAGATAAATATAGGGTTTTAAATGATCAGTAATATATCGATTTAAAGTAGATATTTTCGCTAAATATTGAGTTTGTACAGATAAATATAGGGTTTTTAATGAAAATGATCAGTAATATATCAATTTTAAGAAGAATATTATGGTTAAATATTAAGTATGTACAGATAAAAGTAGAGTTTTACGTGAAATGATCGGTAATTTACCAAATAAATGTGATAAGTTTAATAATTGGTTACGATTGAGGAGTCTTAATCAAATATTTGTTGGGATATTAGGGTCTTACTATTGCATGTAAGAGAAATTCATTAAAGATTCTTACTGCATTTTAATAAATCTAGCTATTGCAGGATTTATGTAAACAAATTTCAATGTGGTAATTCATTAAATTACAGTAACTTTAGGGGTTAAATCCAATGTAAAGTAGAGAAATCAATAATTAGCTTTATATGTAGAATTATTGTCAGTAAATTGTAGCTTATTAATGCAATCTTTACTGGTAACATGATAGATTTTAGGTGAATCGAAGATAAATTCAAGGATTGAGTAGATTTATCCTTTTTGTCGATGATTTGTGGTATTTATTGATACTATAATAGAAATTCATTAAAATTTTATCGAAGATTTTAAGGTGGTTGGATATCCATTTGGACATTAAAGTATATCAATTTTTATTAATATGCTAACAAAAATTGTTTTTCTTATACTGTTAAATTCATTTCGTATTGAGGAAAAGTATGTGTAGTTCAATAAATTGTTAAACTTTTAATAGGGATAATTAGTATATATTTTTATAGGAAATAGTTCTTCTCTTTTGGAAAAATTAAAAATTACATTCAATGAAATGAAACATTCAAAAGTTCAATTTGAAGTCCAAGTAGAATTTGAAAAAGATGGGGAACTCAAAGTAGATAGTATATCAAATCACGCTGCTTCAGTGACTACAACTTTTCTTGACATTGGTACAAAGAAAATAAATGAAAAGATTGTTGAATGAACAGAAGTAGTTTGAAAATAAGCCGAATATTAGAAGTAAATTTCAAGGTAACCAAAGTTTCTAATATATCTAGGTTATCTGGACATAGTTATATTCCAACACCTAAAGCTCTAATATGTAAAAAGGTAATAGTTAACGTACAAAATACCAATAATTTATGTTTCATATATAGTGTTTTGGCTGTATTGAAATCTGATAAAATCAAGAAAGATAGACCAAGAAAATATTTACCGTATACGATCCTAACGATATGACAATGAAACTGTGTGATATCCCAACTTTTGTGAAGAAATATCCTGGTTTAGCAATTAATGTAATGATTTAACGAAAATTTTGAGGATAGAGAAGAACTTATAACGAAGCATCCATATTTAAATATAATTTACCGAACAAAAGTAACTGGATTGGATTAAATTTATTTATTATTGATAAAGGAGGGTGAAAAATATCATTATACAACAGTAACTAATTTACAATCCTTGATGAATTGTCATAAAAATAATGATTGTAATGTTCGAATTTGTTGCAAATGGTGTGAAAATTGTTTAAATGGATTTCGTAAGCCAAAATCCTTTGAAAAACACCAATTATGTAAGAAAAATCAGTTGGGTACTACGCTATATACATTACCAAAAGATAAATATTTGGAGTTTAAAAACGAAAACACCTAGTTTCGTTATCTATTTTACCAAAAGATAACATTTTCAAAAACATTTGCCAATTTCTGATGGATTCTTATTAATCAACAACTTCACTGATATGACAAGTTACCATCATTTCATTGGTTAAAACTATGAATTTTGAAGAATATTCATTTGATAATTGTGAATATTGTGTAATAAGAACATAGTAAATAAGGTTAGACCATTTTACAGGAAAATGTATTGGTCCAGCATGTAAAAGTTGTAATGTTAATAGGAGCATCAAAGAATTATTACTTGTAGTGTTTTACAATGCATATAATTAGATTCGGATAAATTTTAAATAAGTCGGTGATTAGCAACAAGTTCAACATTATAATAATTTTAAATGACTTTTGTTGATTTATTTAAAAAGATTAATGAAATTATGTTCGATTGAATAGCAAGATTTCCTATCAATGCGGTACCAATAATATTTAGAAAATAATTTGAACATTAAAATTTGAATTAATTTGAGTCGTTGTCATTGGTAATAAATAGAATTAACCAATCAAAATCAAGTATTCTATAATTTCATTTTCAAATTATTATTTTCATTAAAATTTTAATTGATAAATTTATTAGTATTTTCAACAACCGGTTTTAGTTAAATAATAATAAGTTTATTGAAAAATAGTTTGTATGTTTTCAAATTATTTTCAAGAAAACTGTAATAATTTTAATAAATTTATTAGTATTTTGAGTTTAGCGATTAAATTTATCGCAAAATAATGTCGTTGTCAATAGTAACAGCCAATCAAAATAAAGTATGTGGTTTCTACTTTTTCAAAATTAATTTAAAGAAAACTTATTGAAATATGATTTTTATGTTATTTCAAGAATAACTTTCTATTAAAAAATAAGTTCAGTCAATAATATTTCTAATTAACAATTGCATTTAATCAATCAATAATTTTACGAGTTTATTGACGATTAACAAATTTATATACTTTTTAATTTCAATAGAGATTTTCAATTTAATATTCATATATTTATTCATATTTTCAAATCATTTTTAACAGGTACTTAAAAATTGTCAACGATTTTTAAATATATGTATGCTTTTTACCAACTACTCTTTATTAAAGACATGTGTTTACTTGGTATTTAGTAATTATTGGTTTACATAATGTTATAACTTTTAATCACATAGGGTTAAAAGTTATATTTCATCTTTTAGGGTTAAAAGTTATCTTTCGTTATTTAGGGTTAAAATTCTTAACCTTTTAAATAACTTTATAACGAACCATGTAATAGTTTATCCATAAATTTATCGAAAAGTATTATAATATACATAGTTTGAATCATAAATTATTGAAATATTTAATAGGTATCACCTGATGAATTTTTTAATGGTTATTTAATCAGTTTTGGCTAAATAAAGCTTTAATGTCCGAAATTATCGGTTACTTTCATTTGTAAACCCAGTGACTTATTTTCATAAAAACACTAAAAACACAACGAATTTAGTTGATGGTATCGCTAATAATTTATAGAGTCGAATGAACTTGTAAATTAGTATCCGACTAACAACGTGAATTATTATCAAAATATTGAATTTTTCATTAGAAACAGTATATTTGCTATAAATTTATAGAATTTGGTTAAGTATTTACATGTAAATAATCCTATTAATTATTTTCATAAACTAATCCAATGTTTAAATCCTATCTTGAATGAGTTATTTTCAAAATTCTTACATCAGTGGTGTCGGTAATAATTCGTTGAGGGGTTCAACTCCTATCGTGGGCGAATTATTTTTTATTTTAAAAATTAAATTTTTTAATAGAATATAAATCTGTATATTTTATTTGGTGTAAATTTAAAATTTTATAGAAATTGGTAAAGTAAATCTTGTATAATTTAATTTTTTACATTTAGTTAAGTTGAAATTTTAAACTTGTTGAATTATTTTCTTAAAATTTTGTAAATCCAGTGATAAAATTTAAGTTTTGAGTGACTTTTAATTAAATAAACTATGAATATAGTGCTTTTAAACTTAAATTTTCATGAAAATTATTAAAGTTTTATGATTATTTTGATAAAATTGTTATGTAATATACTACTAACAAAATAGTCAGTAAGCTAAATAATTTAGAATTGAACATTTATTTTTAAGACGAGTTTGATCTTAATTTATTATGTTTAATGATTATTTTATAATTTTTTATGTAATAATATAATTAACAATTGAAAATTTCATGTAAATATAATTTTTTAATATATCACATGTAAGTAACATGAATCAATGAGGTAAACGAAACTCATACGTTTATATGAAGTAAAAAGTATAATAATAATACCAATAGTACTAGTGAGTGACTTTGTTACGACTTACGGATCGGTACGGATCGGTACGGATCGGTACGGATCGGTGCGGATCGGTGCGGATCGGTGCGGATCGGTACGGATCGGTACGGATCGGTACGGATCGGTACGGATCGGTACGGATCGGTGCGGATCGGTGCGGATCGGTGCGGATCGGTGCGGATCGGTGTGGATCGGTGTGGATCGGTGCGGATCGGTGCGGATCGGTGCGGATCGGTGCGGATCGGTGCGGATCGGTGTGGATCGGTGTGGATCGGTGCGGATCGGTGCGGATCGGTGCGGATCGGTGCGGATCGGTGTGGATCGGTGTGGATCGGTGTGGATCGGTGCGGATCGGTGCGGATCGGTGCGGATCGGTGCGGATCGGTGCGGATCGGTGCGGATCGGTGTGGATCGGTGTGGATCGGTGTGGATCGGTGCGGATCGGTGTGGATCGGTGTGGATCGGTGTGGATCGGTGTGGATCGGTGTGGATCGGTGTGGATCGGTGTGGATCGGTGTGGATCGGTGTGGATCGGTGTGGATCGGTGTGGATCGGTGTGGATCGGTGTGGATCGGTGTGGATCGGTGTGGATCGGTGTGGAGCGGTGGGTGTGGGATCGGTGTGGATCGTGTGGTCGTGGATGGGTACTGATGGGTGCGGATGGGTGCGGATGGGTGTGGATCGTTGGTTGGTATGTGTGTTTAAGGTTGTAGGTGTGTGGAAGGTTCTAGAATGTAGGTGTGTGGAAGTTGGTAGGTGTGTGGAAGTTGGTAGGTGTGTGGAAGTTGGTAGGTATGTGGAAGGTTCTAGAAGGTAGGTGTGTGGAAGGTTCTAGAAGGTAGGTGTGTGGAAGTTGGTGGGTGTGTGGAAGGTTCTAGAAGGTAGGTGTGTGGAAGATGGTAGGTGTGTGGAAGGTTCTGGAAGGTAGGTGTGTTGGTCCACAACTACGTGACATAATTACAGTTAGGTAACTAGTCTCCGAGTAGTGACTTAATAAGTGTGACCAGTGACATAATAAGTGTGCACTGTCCAGTGGTCAAGTGATGTAATCATGAGGTCACCAAAGGTCAATTACTAGGTAGCAACTAGTGGACAAAGGTCAATCTCCAGGTAGCAACAGCGCGTGCAGAGGTCAAATGTTACGTAATAATTACGTAAGCTAGTGGGGGGGGTTGTATCTGACGGGCTCGCATCCTACTACTGATACTGCTCAGTAATTGATAAGATATCGGATAAGACCGTAAAATAAGGGCGAAACGCTGCTAAAATTTTCCAAATTAATGAAAATACTTCATCGAAAACTGTAGAATAAGGATAAAACCGTAAAATAATGGTGAAACGCTGCAAAAAGCTTTTGAATTAACAAGAATACTTTATCAAAATTGAAAAATACAGATGGATTACGGCTAAAATTTTTTATAAGTAAGATATTTTATAAAGCTAAGGAATGAGGACGGATTCCTTACAAAAACTTGATGATAATAATGATTATAGTAAGGATAATGGTAATAATAATAATAATAATAATAATACTAAATATAATGGTAATGGTAGTAATAAGAATAATAATAAATGTAATAGCAGTAATAATTAATAAAGGTAACACATGTAATCGTAACAAGGATAATACTAGTAATAATAATAAGGAACATTGTAAGTAATGAAATATGAGGAATATTTATTTTTTATTTTTAAAATTTAATTATAAGTCTAAGAATAATTTTTCAATGTAAAAAAGATAAATCATCGATAAATTTTGAATTGTAAAAATAACAAACCTTCAATCCATACAAATATTTTTATTGACAATAAAGATGAAATAAAAGAGATTAATTTTTATTTCAAATCAAAAATATCCGAGTAATATGCTTTACGCATTTCGGCCAACAATATATGAATTGTTTGGTCACGTTTGAAATCGTGGAAACATGGACATCCATTTGAACATGTTACTCTCATACTATCTTTACAAACAATGCAATTTGCAATACATCGGTCACCAGATCCTTGAACGTTGTCATAGTGAATCTCGAGAAGTTCTTCAATGGTTATCCCTGTGAAATGGTAAATTTTTTTTGCGAGAAACTCTGGTCGCAATAATCCAACATGTTTTTAATTCTTGGATAAAGTTCCTGAATTTTCTTTAAAATTACTTCAAAGAGATAAACTAAATAATAAAATAAAATACATATTTAAATATACATTATTTACCTTTTGACATTTTTTAATACTTAATAAAAAATAATATAACTAAAAAACACAAATTTTAAACATCAAAAAAAATATACAAAAACAAAGAATATTTTCAAATAATTTATTCATTCAAAGTTCTTCATAATCGTCATATTCTTCATTAAATTCCGAAAATTCTTCTGGACTGTTACCTAAAACCACATCACCTCCACTATAATGACCATATGCTACACTTATATCTTTCCCCACCCAAACCCTTTTATCATCCTTATTTGTTTAATCAGTTTTACTGTTTTTAATTGTAAATAATTGATGTTTTTTACTTGTAATACGAGTTTTTGGTCCCGAAAAAATTAAGTTTTTGTTATAACAATCTAGGTATGACTTATGCTTTAAGTCAGTACCCTTTAATGTTATACCTTTAGCTTTGATACTTTCAACTTCAGACAAGAGGCTGTAACATTTTGGAGAAGGAACACCCACACCTTGTATTTAAGTCCTTTATTCTCGTCTTTGAACTTTCCAATAACAGAATCAAGGTTCCTACTATACAAGGGATGTTTTTGGTAATAATTAGAAGTATCAAGGAGATTATCACAAACCATAGCAGATAAAAGAATGTCTAACTTACAATTCTTAATTTCTAGAAAAAAGGAATCGGTGTCCCCAGCAACTATATTAATTTCACAAGTGAATTCTTTTCGATATTTTTCTAACTCTATGTATTGTAATTGATACATCCTAAGTTTAAATAAATCGAGTACAGTTTGTCCAATGTAACTCGGTCGATCTAAACACACCGATTCCTTATTTAATAACACAGAGACCAAATAATTATCGATTTTAAATGATTTCCGAAAAGTTGGTTTTGAGCAATAATTAATTAACTTGTTTGCCGAATTACATAATCTTAAATTAATTCGTTTTTTAAGATTTTCAACGGGTTTTCCGTAGAGGCTATTATCTAAAAGTTTATAATAGTTTGTATATAAGTCATTGGTTGATTGCACTCTAAGTTGTGTGTTAATGTCTATATACTTTTTAAATATTGAATTTTGATTATATTTAATTGCTCTATGTACATGTGTAATTTTAATTTGTAAAGAAGTAAAAAGCTGCAAAAGTCTCCAATGAAGAACATAATTCTTCTTTGGATAATGTGTTAACATTAACTTCTCAACCTTAGAACCCGGAGCGCACATCTTTTCAGCAGCTACTGGAAACTCTTGACGAACCAATTGAACTTCTCACTGACATGAAGATGTATAATTTTTTCGAAGGGGGAATCCGTGGTGGATTAACCTTTGTTAATAAACATCACGTAGTATCTGATGACAACACCGAACTGCTTTACATTGACATCAATAATCTCTACGGTTGGGCTTTAAGTCAACCATTACCATATGGAAATTTTGAAGGGGTTACTGATACTAATCAATTAAATAATTTAATTAGTTTTTTGAATAAGGATCTTGAATTATTTTCATTTGATGTCACATTTGAAGTAGATTTAGAAATTCAAACATTTCTTCATAATAAACTTAATGATTTTCCAGTAGCTGCTGAAAAGATTTTAAATTCCGAAACCAAAAAAATCTTACGTAAATTTTTTATTACCTAATAATCCTTTTGATTTTAGAATATTACATAAGAAGTTGCACGTTATTTTTAAAATTAACGTTATGAAAATCGAAATCGGAGAATTTGCTGCTCTTTTTCAGCGTTTTTTCGAACAACTTAATGCAAAATCGAAGCAGGAAGAGGAATTTCGGAATGAATCAGTGCCTGGCTCTCGTGTGTCTTCTGAAGATATGCCTTTTTTCCAGATTAATGAAAGATTTCATGCATTGGAAAGAAGTAATGAGCTTCTGAACGGTAAGATGGATTCTATTGTTAATACTTTAAATTATCTTATATCTGGTTTGAATGGTGGTTTTGACAATAATAATAAATTAAATTGTATTTTTAAAACTAGTCATGTTAAGGAACCTCTTTCAATTGTTAAGACTAATCTTGTTAGTGAACTTCCTTCAGCTCTTTTAGTCCAAGATAAGGTTCCTTGTCTTAAGTTATCAGAAGAAGATTTGATTAGGAAAATACCAACTAAAATTGTTCCTTCTAAGAAAGTTTCTAAAAAGACAATAGAGCATACTTCTAGAGTAAAATTTTCGCTATTTGTTAGAGTTTTAGATTCCAAAGAGAGGCAACAGTTTTTTAAGCTATTTCCCAATTTATTTGCTTTATTGAAAAGTAAAGAATCAGAAAAGAAATCTGAGGTATTAAATATCGAGTTGACCAAAATTTCTAAAATAGATAATCCCCTAAATATAGCTGGATTTAAAAATTTCTTTTTTAGAAATAATAATATATGTGTTACAATTGATTTTTATAATAGTAGTAAAGTAAAATCTAAAATTACTAAAAAATTAAAAATCAAACATCTTTAATAAACTCAAAGATTGTTAAAAATTACAATACAAATAAATTTATCCCTGCTTCTTTATCGATAAAGAAGTTTTTATTTGTTCTTTCAGATAAACTGGCTGAGACAACTAATATTAGTAATGTTACAGTCAGAGAGGAACAAATAAATAAAATAATTACTTCATTAAAAATTAAAAATAGCCTACCCGACTATTTGGTTAAATCCCAAATTAAATATAAGGATGGTGATTTTTTAATGTTGGATTTGTTAAATAGTTTTGAGATCGAGGGTGAGTTGGGCCAAAAAATTACTGAACTGTCCCGTTCACAAATTAAAGAACTATTTAACTCATTCCCTGAAGTTCAGGAACTTTTTTTCATCGAAAAAAAAAGCATAGATGAAAACCCTGAAAAATTAATTAATTTAATTAATAAATTTAAAATTGAAGAAACATTTCCTCAACAGATCTCATTTGTGGGGGGTAAATTTGTTAAGATTGATAAATTAAATGATTCTCAGTTTCCACAAGTAGAATCTGAATCCGATATCATGTTTAACCTTGGTTTGTTTAGTCTCTTTGGTTTATCTGAATATGATAATCTTTTAAATTCTCTTTTATGTCAACCAAAGTCTCCAGAGAAACTGGTTGATATAATTTTTCATTTAAATTACCTAAATTTAAAAGGCAATTTTGATACTTCAACAAACGGAACTTATGAAAATTATGTTCAAAACTATATTGTTAATTGTTTGTTAATGCACTCAATTCTAGATCTTGAGACTTGTGCTTTCTTAAATCTTGATAATATTGAATTGTGGGCTCCAAAATTGATTGAATTGATTCCTTCTTCTTCCGATTATAGTTCAAGTTGTAAAGAAAAACTTTTGAAGCTCAAACAATGGAAATTGTCTGGTGAAATTGACAGAATCCACAATATTATTTGTCCTGAAACTATAATTGAAATCAATAACTTTCTTGGGGTGATTGACCAATCTTATACTACCAAATCCGACCAACTGAAATTTCTAACTAGTTTAGGTGAAAAAATTAATAACATAGAAATCGACAATGATGTATATGATTTGGTTAAAGCAAAGAGAATGCTTTATTTTATTATTAGGGACAAAAAACGATTTCTAAATAAAGATAATTTTAACTATCGCATACCCTTCAATTGTAGAAAAATTTGTACACTAAAAATGAGTGATTTCATAACTAAGCTCATTCAGTCAAATGAACTTTTTGAAGAGCGAGAAGCAGTTGTAGACAATAATATAGACGTATCTCCTAATGAAAACTTAAATATCTTAATAGTGGAACCGGTCAATCCCACTCCTGACACAGTTATAGTTGGTCAGTTGGATACTTTCCCAACAGACATTGACGAAACTGAGCCAGTTACTATAGATAAACCTCTGAAAAAAATAACATCAAAACAAGCTGTAAAACCCAAGGCACAAAAATCTAAATGAAGGGAAGTGCCTGCATCAGTTTCAATATCTGTTCCAATCTCTGAAGAGACTGATGCAGATAGCACTATAATTAATTACTTTTTTCCTGAACGCGACCCCAAAATCTGGTTTACCGATGATGATATTGACTATTATCTTGAGAGTCACATTGGTAATCCAAACTTTGCACCGGTCAAATGTTTTATCGTTGAAATTTTAAGTTCGAATTGCAAAGACGAAATATTTCCAATGCCAGATAATCTTTTTAAAGCGCAAATAATATTATGCCCTCTTAACATCAATGAATCTCATTGGATCCTTTTTGTTTACTGTAAATTGACTAAAATTTCCTATTTTGTTGACCCAATTCTCCGTAAACGGCATAACCTTATTAATAAGTCAAGTGCACTTAAAATCACGATGGCTTTAAATAATCTTTTTGATCTCAAAGCTGCTGTAACCTTTCACCCCCATGATAACCTTGTTTACCAGGATAATAATTACGATTGTGGACCTTACATCTGCGCGTATGCTATGCTGATAAGCCAAGAATGGCAAACATTTCCCAACAACTTTATTGAAACAATACGTAAAAATGTCCATCGATTCCAAACTACTAAATTTCAGAATCCACCAAAAGTCTCTGGGGTGGTATAACGACACTGCCTATTTTTAAACGCTTCCAGAATGTAACAAGACCACCAAAAGTAGCACTTCCTTATAAAGATTCTCTCCAAAATGAGAATTCATGTGTACCTTCTTTAATAAAAGAATGGTTTAGTAATAAAAATTATATAACCGTATTGTCTCCTGAATTGACGTTGAATCTTATTGCACATAATAATCAATTTATAAGAGAAAACGTCACATTTAGGCAATTTACGAGAGTAAAGTATGTAATTGCTGTCATTCCAAACAACCCACACTGGTGTCTGTATATATTTTCCCCTGTATTCGAGCGCAGCTACATCTTAAACTTTCAAGGCAGAGTCTTAAATGAGAGACTTGTCAGTATTGGTGAAAGCATGACTGATTATCTGAATAAATTCTTCATTTCTACTGCGAAAGTCAATTTTATTGTTAATCATAACCAGACTCACTTCTCGTTTAGATCGGAAGATCCACATTTTTTTGCTTCTGCGTTTATTGAATTTCTCGAGAGATTCTTCTTTGGTAATATCCTTTCATTTACTAAAATCAATGAAACTTTAAAATCATTTAAACTACAAATAACAAATGAGATCTGTAAAAATTTAAATTTAATTAATTTTTCAATTAATGATGAAATTATCACAAAATATTTTAAAAATTTAAATTTACCCAGCAATTTTATATTCCTAAATTCAGCAATGTGCACTGCTATTATGGATGATTGCACTCGCTATTTAAATGATTTTTTAAACTATGATAATATTATCAAAGCACAAGTTATATTCGCCATTGTAGCACCTCCAAAATTTCGTGAAATTCTTTTTATCATAGACTACAACACGGATGAATATTACCTTTTAAACCCAACAACTCTTTTAGGAAATGATAATTATTTGTCTACTTGTAAGATTCTAAGAAATAAAATTAATGAAATTAGAGAATCACCTAATCGTGTATTAAATCTTGGTGAATGCCCACATGATATTCGTGGTTCAGGTTTAGTAAGCAAAATTCTGTTTTGTTCTTACATGTCAAATTATGCCAATGATTTGCCTTTAGTTGGTTTGAATTTAAGACAAATTGGTAATGTGGTAAGCTCCTTCGTTCCAATAGTTAGTGAAATAAAAAAAGTTAAATCCTTAGAAAATAATATAATTAATGAAAATCATAAAGAAAGTGAAAATTTAAAAGAACGTAAAAATAAAATTGATCAACTTTTAATAAAAGTATTTAAAATGAATGTTGATGAAATCGTCGATGTAATTTTGGATCAAATTTCTATTAAAACTGTGCCAACACACAAACCTTACTTGGGCAATATAGAAAGAGTAGAATCTCAAATTAATAAAAGTAATTTAATTAAAAATTTCAACAGTGACATGAAAACCACTGTAAACACGATCATCAATGATGTAGATGTGGATGTTAGACCTAAATATGAAAACATTATAACGAATTTTGAGCACAAAATTCCTTTAGACCGAACTTGGGATAAGGTGTTTAAATTTTGTAATCGTTCTGATAAAAAACTTAAACTTAAATATTTATCGAATTCTGAGGTATTATTTGAGCTCAAGAAAGCTGACAACACAAGTCCTGGTGTTGATGGTATAAAATATCGAGACCTGGTGATGCTGGATCCCGAGGGTAAACTACTAACTTTTTTATTTAATAAAATTATTTCTAAAAAGGTTATACCAGATAGCTGGAAATCCTTTAAAACGTTGCTAATTCCAAAACCCGGTAAAGGTGATAAATATGATAGTGTGTCATCTTGGCGTCCAATTGCACTACTTTCAGTTATCTACAAACTGTTTGCCTCTTGTTTAGCTAATCGTTTAACATTTTGGATAAATAAGAACAATCTGTTGCATATCGGTCAGAAAGGTGGCTCTAGACACGATGGATGTGTGGAACACAATTCAATTCTTTCGTCAGCTTTAGAGCACTCTAAATACAGCAAGAACTCTCAACTTGCTATTGCTTGGCTTGACATTAAGGATGCTTTTGGGAGTGTTCCTCATGCCTACATGTGGTCTTTACTTCGATTTGTTGGGGTTGATGAGGAATTTGTGACTATTCTTGAGAGGATGTATTCCGATACAAGTACTTTCTATAGTTGTGGTCCTATCTTGACTCCAAATATTGCAATCAGACAAGGTGTTAAGCAAGGATGTCCTATCTCTATGATATTGTTTGCTTTAGCAATTAATCCAGTTCTTGAAGCAGTATCCCGATCTAAATGTGAACCATTTATGATTGGTGAATCTCCAGTTAAAATCCTTGCGTACGCTGATGACATTGCTCTTGTATCAAAGTCTGCTTACGACTTACAGAGAGTAACAAACATTGCTGTTGTAATTGCATCTGAAATTGGCTTTGAATACCGTCCTGAAAAATGCGGTTATATCGAACTTCCTCTTATCGAAACAGAAAGTCAAATTCTTATAAATGACATTAAAATTAAAAGATTAGCTTCAAGTGAATTCTACCAATATCTTGGAGTGCCTGTGGGTGAAGAAACCGATCAGAGTCCATATGACATTCTTAAGAAAGTTGTTTCTGATACTAGGAAAGTTGCTGACTCTGACTTACTTGGATGGCAAAAACTGAAAGCGTACAAAATCTTTTTACATTCTCGTTTAGTATTTCCTTTTAGAACACGAGAGATTAAAACAAGTGCACTAGCAAAATCCAATGCCAACAATAATCTGACTGTAAACATCACTAGCCAATTAAGAAATTGTTTTAGGAAAATGATGTCTTTGCCTAACCACTCTGAAGTATGTTATTTTTATAATTCAACTGAAAACGGAGGGGCAAACTGTGTTGATCTACTCGACGAATACCACACACAGACAATAACACACTTTTTCCGACTTTTTACTTCTAATTGTGAATTTGCGAGAA
Source organism: Schmidtea mediterranea (assembly GCA_022537955.1). Classification (NCBI taxonomy): domain Eukaryota; kingdom Metazoa; phylum Platyhelminthes; order Tricladida; family Dugesiidae; genus Schmidtea; species Schmidtea mediterranea. Next base: position 22,585 of record JAKGRZ010000118.1, read on the forward strand.
AAATTAACCTTGATTCTTTGAACTTTGTAGCTGGTCCGCGACTTGGTATTATCAATCCGACTTTGCAAGAAACGTTTGATTGGATCAATGAGAAAGAGCCAAAACCTCTGCATTCTGATAAGAAAACTCGTTTTCAGCGAGCTAGAATTGCGATTGCGTTTTTTAAGAAAGAACATGATATTAATATTATGTTTATTGTCACTAAAGGTCAACCTTCACTCTTCATTACATCAGAAAAACGTGGAACATTTATTCTTACTCCTGATTTGCGTAAAACTACTTCAAAAGTCTTGCACATGGCTCTCTGTGACTCGTATCTTTCGAAATGGGAAAAAGGCTGCACTTCAAATTTCATTGCCTCAGCCATTAAACTTTCACCAAAAATTAATAAAGCTATTTATCGAGGTGACATTTCTGAGTTTGCTTGGCATTTTATCCATCGTGCTCGTACAAATACTTTGTCCATCAATGCAAAACCACATAATAAAGGTAATAAAAGACTGTGTCGATTATGTCACACTGAAGACGAAACAATGTCGCATATTATTCAATCTTGTAAAATCCATTTGACTCTTGGTTCTGAGAGGCACAATGATTGTCTTGATCTGATTTCGTCTCACTTGTCGAAAAATTCAAATTTGATTGTTGTTGTTGACCATGTATGTTCACTTGTTCCGGAATCGAAAGAGCGAGTAGATTTAATGATCACTGACATGGTGCGGAAAAAAATATTTTTAGTTGACATGAAATGTCCATGTGATACAATTAATAATTTTGCACTAGTAGATCTTCTTAATTTACAAAAATACGATTCGTTGAAAATGCAAATACAAGATGCCAAACCTGACTTCAAAGTGGAGCTTGATACTTGTATCATCGGCTCTTTAGGTTCCTTTCCTCCAAAGACTCCTGAATTACTTTTAAAGATTGGAGTTGATCGAACTCACCTGAAAGGTTTATTAAAAGATTGTGCGCTAAGCAATATTTCACATTCTGCTAGACGGTGGCACTACCACAAGACGGGTATTTTGGTAAATCTTGAAAAATTTCGATTTAATTAATGTTTGAGTTGAAATTGCCATTTGACTTGTGTATGTGATTTATTGTGTTAATTAATGAATTCCACCCTCTTCCAGGGAAAGGTTTAACTTTGCATAAAATTAAACTCTCTGTCTACACTTAGTAGCAAATTAATCTAGAATGAAGAAGCCTGATGGTATTTTTCCCAAATCTGCTGAAAACTTAGTTCTGAAGGATGGAAATAAAAGCAGATAAAGATTCAATATTCGATAAAGAAATGGACCTCAACAATCAATGTCAATTATCAATAATAAATCTGGGCAGATGTCAAAAGGCGATAATCAAATGCTGAATTCCAATGACCGAATCTACTTTGATGTCTTAGATTTGTGATCAGCTTCCACTACAAAGGTGCTGCATCAAAAGCCAATGGAGATTCAATGCCGGATGAAAATGCCGATGAAAGGGAATCAGAGCCGAGGACAATTTAGAGAAAATTCGATTGCAACTGCGTCAAGAGTTCCTCAACAATAAGATGAAATATCGAAACTCAATTGGATCTTTTGCTTTTGGAGAGTCTCAGAACGGCAAGCTCCATGTAGAGCTGTGTCCAATATGAAAAATTCAAAATTGTTATATTAATAAATTTTTATATGAGTGATTTTGTTAAGTCTACGACTTAGTCGTAGACTTAGTCGTAGACGTAGTTGTAGGCGTGTTGGGCGCGGATCGGTGCGGATAGGTACGGATCGGTACGGATCGGTACGGATCGGTACGGATCGGTACGGATCGGTGCGGATCGGTGCGGATCGGTGTGGATCGGTGTGGATCGGTGTGGATCGGTGTGGATCGGTGTGGATCGGTGTGGATCGGTGTGGATCGGTGTGGATCGGTGTGGATCGGTGTGGATCGGTGTGGATCGGTGTGGATCGGTGTGGATCGGTGTGGATCGGTGTGGATCGGTGTGGATCGGTGTGGATCGGTGTGGATCGGTGTGGATCGGTGTGGATCGGTGTGGATCGGTGTGGATCGGTGTGGATCGGTGTGGATCGGTGTGGATCGGTCGGATGGGTACTGATGGGTGCGGATGGGTGCGGATGGGTGTGGATCGTTGGTTGGTATGTGTGTTTAAGGTTGTAGGTGTGTGGAAGGTTCTAGAATGTAGGTGTGTGGAAGTTGGTAGGTGTGTGGAAGTTGGTAGGTGTGTGGAAGTTGGTAGGTATGTGGAAGGTTCTAGAAGGTAGGTGTGTGGAAGGTTCTAGAAGGTAGGTGTGTGGAAGTTGGTGGTGTGTGGAAGGTTCTAGAAGGTAGGTGTGTGGAAGATGGTAGGTGTGTGGAAGGTTCTGGAAGGTAGGTGTGTTGGTCCACAACTACGTGACATAATTACAGTTAGGTAACTAGTCTCCGAGTAGTGACTTAATAAGTGTGACCAGTGACATAATAAGTGTGCACTGTCCAGTGGTCAAGTGATGTAATCATGAGGTCACCAAAGGTCAATTACTAGGTAGCAACTAGTGGACAAAGGTCAATCTCCAGGTAGCAACAGCGCGTGCAGAGGTCAAATGTTACGTAATAATTACGTAAGCTAGTGGGGGGGGTTGTATCTGACGGGCTCGCATCCTACTACTGATACTGCTCAGTAATTGATAAGATATCGGATAAGACCGTAAAATAAGGGCGAAACGCTGCTCAAATTTTCCAAATTAATGAAAATATTTCATCGAAAACTGTAGAATAAGGATAAAACCGTAAAATAATGGTGAAACGCTGCAAAAAGCTTTTGAATTAACAAGAATACTTTATCAAAATTGAAAAATACAGATGGATTACGGCTAAAATTTTTTATAAGTAAGATATTTTATAAAGCTAAGGAATGAGGACAGATTCCTTACAAAAACTTGATGATAATAATGATTATAGTAAGGATAATGGTAATAATAATAATAATAATAATAATACTAAATATAATGGTAATGGTAGTAATAAGAATAATAATAAATGTAATAGCAGTAATAATTAATAAAGGTAACACATGTAATCGTAACAAGGATAATACTAGTAATAATAATAAGGAACATTGTAAGTAATGAAATATGAGGAATATTTATTTTTTATTTTTAAAATTTAATTATAAGTCTAAGAATAATTTTTCAATGTAAAAAAGATAAATCATCGATAAATTTTGAATTGTAAAAATAACAAACCTTCAATCCATACAAATATTTTTATTGACAATAAAGATGAAATAAAAGAGATTAATTTTTATTTCAAATCAAAAATATCCGAGTAATATGCTTTACGCATTTCGGCCAACAATATATGAATTGTTTGGTCACGTTTGAAATCGTGGAAACATGGACATCCATTTGAACATGTTACTCTCATACTATCTTTACAAACAATGCAATTTGCAATACATCGGTCACCAGATCCTTGAACGTTGTCATAGTGAATCTCGAGAAGTTCTTCAATGGTTATCCCTGTGAAATGGTAAATTTTTTTTGCGAGAAACTCTGGTCGCAATAATCCAACATGTTTTTAATTCTTGGATAAAGTTCCTGAATTTTCTTTAAAATTACTTCAAAGAGATAAACTAAATAATAAAATAAAATACATATTTAAATATACATTATTTACCTTTTGACATTTTTTAATACTTAATAAAAAATAATATAACTAAAAAACACAAATTTTAAACATCAAAAAAAATATACAAAAACAAAGAATATTTTCAAATAATTTATTCATTCAAAGTTCTTCATAATCGTCATATTCTTCATTAAATTCCGAAAATTCTTCTGGACTGTTACCTAAAACCACATCACCTCCACTATAATGACCATATGCTACACTTATATCTTTCCCCACCCAAACCCTTTTATCATCCTTATTTGTTTAATCAGTTTTACTGTTTTTAATTGTAAATAATTGATGTTTTTTACTTGTAATACGAGTTTTTGGTCCCGAAAAAATTAAGTTTTTGTTATAACAATCTAGGTATGACTTATGCTTTAAGTCAGTACCCTTTAATGTTATACCTTTAGCTTTGATACTTTCAACTTCAGACAAGAGGCTGTAACATTTTGGATGAAGGAACACCCACACCTTGTATTTAAGTCCTTTATTCTCGTCTTTGAACTTTCCAATAACAGAATCAAGGTTCCTACTATACAAGGGATGTTTTTGGTAATAATTAGAAGTATCAAGGAGATTATCACAAACCATAGCAGATAAAAGAATGTCTAACTTACAATTCTTAATTTCTAGAAAAAAGGAATCGGTGTCCCCAGCAACTATATTAATTTCACAAGTGAATTCTTTTCGATATTTTTCTAACTCTATGTATTGTAATTGATACATCCTAAGTTTAAATAAATCGAGTACAGTTTGTCCAATGTAACTCGGTCGATCTAAACACACCGATTCCTTATTTAATAACACAGAGACCAAATAATTATCGATTTTAAATGATTTCCGAAAAGTTGGTTTTGAGCAATAATTAATTAACTTGTTTGCCGAATTACATAATCTTAAATTAATTCGTTTTTAAGATTTTCAACGGGTTTTCCGTAGAGGCTATTATCTAAAAGTTTATAATAGTTTGTATATAAGTCATTGGTTGATTGCACTCTAAGTTGTGTGTTAATGTCTATATACTTTTTAAATATTGAATTTTGATTATATTTAATTGCTCTATGTACATGTGTAATTTTAATTTGTAAAGAAGTAAAAAGCTGCAAAAGTCTCCAATGAAGAACATAATTCTTCTTTGGATAATGTGTTAACATTAACTTCTCAACCTTAGAACCCGGAGCGCACATCTTTTCAGCAGCTACTGGAAACTCTTGACGAACCAATTGAACTTCTCACTGACATGAAGATGTATAATTTTTTCGAAGGGGGAATCCGTGGTGGATTAACCTTTGTTAATAAACATCACGTAGTATCTGATGACAACACCGAACTGCTTTACATTGACATCAATAATCTCTACGGTTGGGCTTTAAGTCAACCATTACCATATGGAAATTTTGAAGGGGTTACTGATACTAATCAATTAAATAATTTAATTAGTTTTTGAATAAGGATCTTGAATTATTTTCATTTGATGTCACATTTGAAGTAGATTTAGAAATTCAAACATTTCTTCATAATAAACTTAATGATTTTCCAGTAGCTGCTGAAAAGATTTTAAATTCCGAAACCAAAAAAATCTTACGTAAATTTTTTATTACCTAATAATCCTTTTGATTTTAGAATATTACATAAGAAGTTGCACGTTATTTTTAAAATTAACGTTATGAAAATCGAAATCGGAGAATTTGCTGCTCTTTTTCAGCGTTTTTTCGAACAACTTAATGCAAAATCGAAGCAGGAAGAGGAATTTCGGAATGAATCAGTGCCTGGCTCTCGTGTGTCTTCTGAAGATATGCCTTTTTTCCAGATTAATGAAAGATTTCATGCATTGGAAAGAAGTAATGAGCTTCTGAACGGTAAGATGGATTCTATTGTTAATACTTTAAATTATCTTATATCTGGTTTGAATGGTGGTTTTGACAATAATAATAAATTAAATTGTATTTTTAAAACTAGTCATGTTAAGGAACCTCTTTCAATTGTTAAGACTAATCTTGTTAGTGAACTTCCTTCAGCTCTTTTAGTCCAAGATAAGGTTCCTTGTCTTAAGTTATCAGAAGAAGATTTGATTAGGAAAATACCAACTAAAATTGTTCCTTCTAAGAAAGTTTCTAAAAAGACAATAGAGCATACTTCTAGAGTAAAATTTTCGCTATTTGTTAGAGTTTTAGATTCCAAAGAGAGGCAACAGTTTTTTAAGCTATTTCCCAATTTATTTGCTTTATTGAAAAGTAAAGAATCAGAAAAGAAATCTGAGGTATTAAATATCGAGTTGACCAAAATTTCTAAAATAGATAATCCCCTAAATATAGCTGGATTTAAAAATTTCTTTTTTAGAAATAATAATATATGTGTTACAATTGATTTTTATAATAGTAGTAAAGTAAAATCTAAAATTACTAAAAAATTAAAAATCAAAACATCTTTAATAAACTCAAAGATTGTTAAAAATTACAATACAAATAAATTTATCCCTGCTTCTTTATCGATAAAGAAGTTTTTATTTGTTCTTTCAGATAAACTGGCTGAGACAACTAATATTAGTAATGTTACAGTCAGAGAGGAACAAATAAATAAAATAATTACTTCATTAAAAATTAAAAATAGCCTACCCGACTATTTGGTTAAATCCCAAATTAAATATAAGGATGGTGATTTTTTAATGTTGGATTTGTTAAATAGTTTTGAGATCGAGGGTGAGTTGGGCCAAAAAATTACTGAACTGTCCCGTTCACAAATTAAAGAACTATTTAACTCATTCCCTGAAGTTCAGGAACTTTTTTTCATCGAAAAAAAAAGCATAGATGAAAACCCTGAAAAATTAATTAATTTAATTAATAAATTTAAAATTGAAGAAACATTCCTCAACAGATCTCATTTGTGGGGGGTAAATTTGTTAAGATTGATAAATTAAATGATTCTCAGTTTCCACAAGTAGAATCTGAATCCGATATCATGTTTAACCTTGGTTTGTTTAGTCTCTTTGGTTTATCTGAATATGATAATCTTTTAAATTCTCTTTTATGTCAACCAAAGTCTCCAGAGAAACTGGTTGATATAATTTTTCATTTAAATTACCTAAATTAAAAGGCAATTTTGATACTTCAACAAACGGAACTTATGAAAATTATGTTCAAAACTATATTGTTAATTGTTTGTTAATGCACTCAATTCTAGATCTTGAGACTTGTGCTTTCTTAAATCTTGATAATATTGAATTGTGGGCTCCAAAATTGATTGAATTGATTCCTTCTTCTTCCGATTATAGTTCAAGTTGTAAAGAAAAACTTTTGAAGCTCAAACAATGGAAATTGTCTGGTGAAATTGACAGAATCCACAATATTATTTGTCCTGAAACTATAATTGAAATCAATAACTTTCTTGGGGTGATTGACCAATCTTATACTACCAAATCCGACCAACTGAAATTTCTAACTAGTTTAGGTGAAAAAATTAATAACATAGAAATCGACAATGATGTATATGATTTGGTTAAAGCAAAGAGAATGCTTTATTTTATTATTAGGGACAAAAAACGATTTCTAAATAAAGATAATTTTAACTATCGCATACCCTTCAATTGTAGAAAAATTTGTACACTAAAAATGAGTGATTTCATAACTAAGCTCATTCAGTCAAATGAACTTTTTGAAGAGCGAGAAGCAGTTGTAGACAATAATATAGACGTATCTCCTAATGAAAACTTAAATATCTTAATAGTGGAACCGGTCAATCCCACTCCTGACACAGTTATAGTTGGTCAGTTGGATACTTTCCCAACAGACATTGACGAAACTGAGCCAGTTACTATAGATAAACCTCTGAAAAAAATAACATCAAAACAAGCTGTAAAACCCAAGGCACAAAAATCTAAATGAAGGGAAGTGCCTGCATCAGTTTCAATATCTGTTCCAATCTCTGAAGAGACTGATGCAGATAGCACTATAATTAATTACTTTTTTCCTGAACGCGACCCCAAAATCTGGTTTACCGATGATGATATTGACTATTATCTTGAGAGTCACATTGGTAATCCAAACTTTGCACCGGTCAAATGTTTTATCGTTGAAATTTTAAGTTCGAATTGCAAAGACGAAATATTTCCAATGCCAGATAATCTTTTTAAAGCGCAAATAATATTATGCCCTCTTAACATCAATGAATCTCATTGGATCCTTTTTGTTTACTGTAAATTGACTAAAATTTCCTATTTTGTTGACCCAATTCTCCGTAAACGGCATAACCTTATTAATAAGTCAAGTGCACTTAAAATCACGATGGCTTTAAATAATCTTTTTGATCTCAAAGCTGCTGTAACCTTTCACCCCCATGATAACCTTGTTTACCAGGATAATAATTACGATTGTGGACCTTACATCTGCGCGTATGCTATGCTGATAAGCCAAGAATGGCAAACATTTCCCAACAACTTTATTGAAACAATACGTAAAAATGTCCATCGATTCCAAACTACTAAATTTCAGAATCCACCAAAAGTCTCTGGGGGTGGTATAACGACACTGCCTATTTTTAAACGCTTCCAGAATGTAACAAGACCACCAAAAGTAGCACTTCCTTATAAAGATTCTCTCCAAAATGAGAATTCATGTGTACCTTCTTTAATAAAAGAATGGTTTAGTAATAAAAATTATATAACCGTATTGTCTCCTGAATTGACGTTGAATCTTATTGCACATAATAATCAATTTATAAGAGAAAACGTCACATTTAGGCAATTTACGAGAGTAAAGTATGTAATTGCTGTCATTCCAAACAACCCACACTGGTGTCTGTATATATTTTCCCCTGTATTCGAGCGCAGCTACATCTTAAACTTTCAAGGCAGAGTCTTAAATGAGAGACTTGTCAGTATTGGTGAAAGCATGACTGATTATCTGAATAAATTCTTCATTTCTACTGCGAAAGTCAATTTTATTGTTAATCATAACCAGACTCACTTCTCGTTTAGATCGGAAGATCCACATTTTTTTGCTTCTGCGTTTATTGAATTTCTCGAGAGATTCTTCTTTGGTAATATCCTTTCATTTACTAAAATCAATGAAACTTTAAAATCATTTAAACTACAAATAACAAATGAGATCTGTAAAAATTTAAATTTAATTAATTTTTCAATTAATGATGAAATTATCACAAAATATTTTAAAAATTTAAATTTACCCAGCAATTTTATATTCCTAAATTCAGCAATGTGCACTGCTATTATGGATGATTGCACTCGCTATTTAAATGATTTTTTAAACTATGATAATATTATCAAAGCACAAGTTATATTCGCCATTGTAGCACCTCCAAAATTTCGTGAAATTCTTTTTATCATAGACTACAACACGGATGAATATTACCTTTTAAACCCAACAACTCTTTTAGGAAATGATAATTATTTGTCTACTTGTAAGATTCTAAGAAATAAAATTAATGAAATTAGAGAATCACCTAATCGTGTATTAAATCTTGGTGAATGCCCACATGATATTCGTGGTTCAGGTTTAGTAAGCAAAATTCTGTTTTGTTCTTACATGTCAAATTATGCCAATGATTTGCCTTTAGTTGGTTTGAATTTAAGACAAATTGGTAATGTGGTAAGCTCCTTCGTTCCAATAGTTAGTGAAATAAAAAAAGTTAAATCCTTAGAAAATAATATAATTAATGAAAATCATAAAGAAAGTGAAAATTTAAAAGAACGTAAAAATAAAATTGATCAACTTTTAATAAAAGTATTTAAAATGAATGTTGATGAAATCGTCGATGTAATTTTGGATCAAATTTCTATTAAAACTGTGCCAACACACAAACCTTACTTGGGCAATATAGAAAGAGTAGAATCTCAAATTAATAAAAGTAATTTAATTAAAAATTTCAACAGTGACATGAAAACCACTGTAAACACGATCATCAATGATGTAGATGTGGATGTTAGACCTAAATATGAAAACATTATAACGAATTTTGAGCACAAAATTCCTTTAGACCGAACTTGGGATAAGGTGTTTAAATTTTGTAATCGTTCTGATAAAAAACTTAAACTTAAATATTTATCGAATTCTGAGGTATTATTTGAGCTCAAGAAAGCTGACAACACAAGTCCTGGTGTTGATGGTATAAAATATCGAGACCTGGTGATGCTGGATCCCGAGGGTAAACTACTAACTTTTTTATTTAATAAAATTATTTCTAAAAAGGTTATACCAGATAGCTGGAAATCCTTTAAAACGTTGCTAATTCCAAAACCCGGTAAAGGTGATAAATATGATAGTGTGTCATCTTGGCGTCCAATTGCACTACTTTCAGTTATCTACAAACTGTTTGCCTCTTGTTTAGCTAATCGTTTAACATTTTGGATAAATAAGAACAATCTGTTGCATATCGGTCAGAAAGGTGGCTCTAGACACGATGGATGTGTGGAACACAATTCAATTCTTTCGTCAGCTTTAGAGCACTCTAAATACAGCAAGAACTCTCAACTTGCTATTGCTTGGCTTGACATTAAGGATGCTTTTGGGAGTGTTCCTCATGCCTACATGTGGTCTTTACTTCGATTTGTTGGGGTTGATGAGGAATTTGTGACTATTCTTGAGAGGATGTATTCCGATACAAGTACTTTCTATAGTTGTGGTCCTATCTTGACTCCAAATATTGCAATCAGACAAGGTGTTAAGCAAGGATGTCCTATCTCTATGATATTGTTTGCTTTAGCAATTAATCCAGTTCTTGAAGCAGTATCCCGATCTAAATGTGAACCATTTATGATTGGTGAATCTCCAGTTAAAATCCTTGCGTACGCTGATGACATTGCTCTTGTATCAAAGTCTGCTTACGACTTACAGAGAGTAACAAACATTGCTGTTGTAATTGCATCTGAAATTGGCTTTGAATACCGTCCTGAAAAATGCGGTTATATCGAACTTCCTCTTATCGAAACAGAAAGTCAAATTCTTATAAATGACATTAAAATTAAAAGATTAGCTTCAAGTGAATTCTACCAATATCTTGGAGTGCCTGTGGGTGAAGAAACCGATCAGAGTCCATATGACATTCTTAAGAAAGTTGTTTCTGATACTAGGAAAGTTGCTGACTCTGACTTACTTGGATGGCAAAAACTGAAAGCGTACAAAATCTTTTTACATTCTCGTTTAGTATTTCCTTTTAGAACACGAGAGATTAAAACAAGTGCACTAGCAAAATCCAATGCCAACAATAATCTGACTGTAAACATCACTAGCCAATTAAGAAATTGTTTTAGGAAAATGATGTCTTTGCCTAACCACTCTGAAGTATGTTATTTTTATAATTCAACTGAAAACGGAGGGGCAAACTGTGTTGATCTACTTGACGAATACCACACACAGACAATAACACACTTTTTCCGACTTTTTACTTCTAATTGTGAATTTGCGAGAAAAATTAACCTTGATTCTTTGAACTTTGTAGCTGGTCCGCGACTTGGTATTATCAATCCGACTTTGCAAGAAACGTTTGATTGGATCAATGGGAAAGAGCCAAAACCTTGGCATTCTGGTAAGAAAACTCGTTTTCAGCGAGCTAGAATTGCGATTGCGTTTTTTAAGAAAGAACATGATATTAATATTATGTTTATTGTCACTAAAGGTCAACCTTCACTCTTCATTACATCAGAAAAACGTGGAACATTTATTCTTACTCCTGATTTGCGTAAAACTACTTCAAAAGTCTTGCACATGGCTCTCTGTGACTCGTATCTTTCGAAATGGGAAAAAGGCTGCACTTCAAATTTCATTGCCTCAGCCATTAAACTTTCACCAAAAATTAATAAAGCTATTTATCGAGGTGACATTTCTGAGTTTGCTTGGCATTTTATCCATCGTGCTCGTACAAATACTTTGTCCATCAATGCAAAACCACATAATAAAGGTAATAAAAGACTGTGTCGATTATGTCACACTGAAGACGAAACAATGTCGCATATTATTCAATCTTGTAAAATCCATTTGACTCTTGGTTCTGAGAGGCACAATGATTGTCTTGATCTGATTTCGTCTCACTTGTCGAAAAATTCAAATTTGATTGTTGTTGTTGACCATGTATGTTCACTTGTTCCGGAATCGAAAGAGCGAGTAGATTTAATGATCACTGACATGGTGCGGAAAAAAATATTTTTAGTTGACATGAAATGTCCATGTGATACAATTAATAATTTTGCACTAGTAGATCTTCTTAATTTACAAAAATACGATTCGTTGAAAATGCAAATACAAGATGCCAAACCTGACTTCAAAGTGGAGCTTGATACTTGTATCATCGGCTCTTTAGGTTCCTTTCCTCCAAAGACTCCTGAATTACTTTTAAAGATTGGAGTTGATCGAACTCACCTGAAAGGTTTATTAAAAGATTGTGCGCTAAGCAATATTTCACATTCTGCTAGACGGTGGCACTACCACAAGACGGGTATTTTGGTAAATCTTGAAAAATTTCGATTTAATTAATGTTTGAGTTGAAATTGCCATTTGACTTGTGTATGTGATTTATTGTGTTAATTAATGAATTCCACCCTCTTCCAGGGAAAGGTTTAACTTTGCATAAAATTAAACTCTCTGTCTACACTTAGTAGCAAATTAATCTAGAATGAAGAAGCCTGATGGTATTTTTCCCAAATCTGCTGAAAACTTAGTTCTGAAGGATGGAAATAAAAGCAGATAAAGATTCAATATTCGATAAAGAAATGGACCTCAACAATCAATGTCAATTATCAATAATAAATCTGGGCAGATGTCAAAAGGCGATAATCAAATGCTGAATTCCAATGACCGAATCTACTTTGATGTCTTAGATTTGTGATCAGCTTCCACTACAAAGGTGCTGCATCAAAAGCCAATGGAGATTCAATGCCGGATGAAAATGCCGATGAAAGGGAATCAGAGCCGAGGACAATTTAGAGAAAATTCGATTGCAACTGCGTCAAGAGTTCCTCAACAATAAGATGAAATATCGAAACTCAATTGGATCTTTTGCTTTTGGAGAGTCTCAGAACGGCAAGCTCCATGTAGAGCTGTGTCCAATATGAAAAATTCAAAATTGTTATATTAATAAATTTTTATATGAGTGATTTTGTTAAGTCTACGACTTAGTCGTAGACTTAGTCGTAGACGTAGTTGTAGGCGTGTTGGGCGCGGATCGGTGCGGATAGGTACGGATCGGTACGGATCGGTACGGATCGGTACGGATCGGTACGGATCGGTGCGGATCGGTGTGGATCGGTGTGGATCGGTGTGGATCGGTGTGGATCGGTGTGGATCGGTGTGGATCGGTGTGGATCGGTGTGGATCGGTGTGGATCGGTCGGATGGGTACTGATGGGTGCGGATGGGTGCGGATGGGTGTGGATCGTTGGTTGGTATGTGTGTTTAAGGTTGTAGGTGTGTGGAAGGTTCTAGAATGTAGGTGTGTGGAAGTTGGTAGGTGTGTGGAAGTTGGTAGGTGTGTGGAAGTTGGTAGGTATGTGGAAGGTTCTAGAAGGTAGGTGTGTGGAAGGTTCTAGAAGGTAGGTGTGTGGAAGTTGGTGGGTGTGTGGAAGGTTCTAGAAGGTAGGTGTGTGGAAGATGGTAGGTGTGTGGAAGGTTCTGGAAGGTAGGTGTGTTGGTCCACAACTACGTGACATAATTACAGTTAGGTAACTAGTCTCCGAGTAGTGACTTAATAAGTGTGACCAGTGACATAATAAGTGTGCACTGTCCAGTGGTCAAGTGATGTAATCATGAGGTCACCAAAGGTCAATTACTAGGTAGCAACTAGTGGACAAAGGTCAATCTCCAGGTAGCAACAGCGCGTGCAGAGGTCAAATGTTACGTAATAATTACGTAAGCTAGTGGGGGGGTTGTATCTGACGGGCTCACATCCTACTACTAGTATCCTACTTTTATTTTGCTATTTTTTGATAAGTATTTTACTTGATTCGGAAAATTTGAACAGCGATCCGCTCTCATTTTGTGGTTTCAAGAGAATATTATACTAACAATCGAACAACAAGTTACTCTCAAGTTACTCTCTTTCGCTATTTAGTTCAATGATTTGACGTTCGGGCTCCTGCGTTACCCACGCCGGAACCTTCACGGGCACGAACTATTGGCGGACTTACACCGCACTTACACAGTTCGATATTTATGTATAAGTTTATTAACTTTGGCTGTTTTGGCTGTGGGCCGAAAAAGGAATGAATGAAAATTACCAGATCTATTGGCTAAAAGCCTCGAATGCATGAAATAATTGTCGGAAGTTTGTAAGCATATAATAGAAATTCATAGTAGCATAATCCATAATTCATCATATATTGGAAGTTCGTAGTAGCATAATTCATAATTCATCATATATTGAAAATTCGTAGTAGCATAATTCACAATTCATAGCATTTACAGCACTAATCTACCAATCAACAAGTTCGTAGTCATCCATGCAGATATCTGCAACGCACAATTCTACAATCATTCTCCAGATGAGACTGAAAATCAATATTCCAATCCATTTGAAAATAATACTGCAAAGTAGTTGTGTTGATTTGTGAAAACACATCAGAATATATACCTATAATTTGGCCTTAACCTTGAGTGTTAATTTTATTGCGATTAAACAAAATTCGACCTTGAAATTATTTCTGTTATCTAAATTAAATTTTTATTAATTTCTTAATTTAAATTGGTAATTTATTTTTAACATTTTTAATTAAATTTATTCAGCCAAAAATATTTTATTTTTATTCATTTAATTCATTAATTTTTACTTTTATATAAATGGTCATTTTACGGTCAAATTTTCTTGTTATTATATTATTTTTAATGTAGATTTCGTGCGGTTCTTGATGCATTTTGCATTTATTTTATTTTTACTTTTATGTTTTTTGATTTTATATTTATTTATATTCTCTCCGATTTTAAAGTGTTTAGTTGGTGTTGTATATTGTATTTTAAGTTATCTTGGTGCTGGGTTTTTTTGCTGTATTACTGATGCATTTAAACAATTCTCAAGGCTATTTGTGTTCTGGCCCAACAATAATAAGGTTCATTTGACACAGTTGATTCAGAATAAAGTAGATTTCTTTCGTTTTATTTTCAAGGCTGACGATTTTAAAATTAAGAAAAGAAAAGCTAATATTGGTTTGAATTTTGGGATGCCTAAAATATCTAAAAATAAAAAAATTGTAATTAGTGATAATGAGGAAAATATCCAAATAGGTGGTTCAGTCGACATTAATAATGACCCAATTGTAGAATTAGATCTAAGAGGATCTCGTAGAGTACTCAAATTTAATATTGACGAATTTTATGTTAATCAAATAACATTAACAAATAGAATTATAACCCGGCTAAGAATTGAAATTAATAAAATGGGGAACGTTAAAATTCAATTTGCTGTAAATATTCAATTGGAGAAAGATGATATAACTAAAGATGAATTTATATCTAATAACGCTGAGGTTTTCTCAGATAATTTTCTTGTTGAAGGAGTTAGAAAATTTAATGAAAAAAAGAAAGATTTACTCAGTTGAGTAGTGGATGGACTATTTCTAGAATTCGAGAAATTCATTTTATCTTGACTAAATATTCCCAAATAAATAGGTTAACTGGTCACAGTTTTATTGAGGCTCCTCTTGCGCTTAAAGGGAAAAGAGCTATTATTAATATTAAAAATAGTGACAATCTTTGTTTTATATATATAGTATCTTGGCTTTATCGAAGCATGACGTTCTTGTAAATAATCGTAGTAATATGTATAGCTATACTAACTTCCTGAATGAATTAAATTATGATGAGATAGATGACTGTCTTATGAGATTGTGCAATATAAGTAGGTTTGAGGAAAAGAATCCAGGTCTTGCAATTAATGTCTTGTCTTATAACTCAACTGTTATTAATAAAGATTAAAATGAAAATGACGATTTTTTTATTCATTATTCTCATTTGAATATTATTCATCGCACTAAAGTGACTGACGTTGATCCTTTGTATCTTTTACTTCTCGAAAATGATGACCAATATCATTATACCACTGTTATTGACTTGCAATGCTTAATGAATTCGCATATTAATGATATAGTTAGTGTACGAATACAATGTCAATGGTGTCCTAGATGTCTTAATGGTTTTCGTTTGCAGGATGCTTTTAACAGTCATTATGCTTTATGTACCAAAAATCAGGTAGGAACAACTTTATACACTCTTCCTCAAAATAAATATTTAGAGTTTGGTGATTACTCATAAACAGTAACCCCACCATTTGTAATTTATGCTGACTTTGAGTCAATTTTACCCATTGACATAAAATTTTATCAGAAACATCTACCAATATCAGCAGGACTATTATTAATTAATAACTTTAATAATACTTAATCGTATTTTAGTTTCATTGGTTTAGAGTGTGTCTTGGAATTTTTGAAAAAGATAGAGGAAATTGCGGCGACAATTGTACAACGTTATTTTGATCTTTTTAGTGATTCAAACATGATTCCGCTATCATTTAATCAGGAAAATGCTCTTAAGTCTTGCTTGAATTTTTATCTTTGTAAGAAACCCATTAGAAATTATGTTAAAGTTTACGAACACTTTTCAGGTCGTTATCTTGGGGTTACTTGTAGTCTTTGTCGTAATGTTAGAAGAAATCGTCAGCATTTACCTGTTATTTTTCATAATCTTAGGGGCTATGACCTTCATCACATTTTGAAGTATGGTCTTAGTAGTTTTTCTTCTTGGAATTTGAATATCATTCCAACTACAACAGAAAAGTTTATATCTTTGATAGCGCATATCGATAAAGTATCAGTTAAGTTCATTGATAGTTATCAGTTTGTTAACGCATCATTAGACAATGCAGCTAAAACTCTTTCTAACTTTCCTTTGACAGATTCTGTATTTACTGGTTCAATAATGGATTGTAAAGGTATCTTTCCTTATAATTTTGCAAAGAGTTTGGAAATCTTGGAAACAACTTTTGAATTACCACCAATTTGGCCTTAAGTGACAGAATATTTGAGAGTTCAAAAGATTTGGAATGAGATTAATTGCAATACCTTATTAGATTATATGATAATATACTTGAAATTAGATGTATTTCTTCTTACTGACGTTTTTCAACAATTTCGTTCAAAGAGTATTGCACATAACAGTTTAGATCCCTTAAAATTTTACGGTATACCTGGAATAAGTTGGGCTTCTGCTTTCATGACATTGAAAGAACCCATTGAACTCCTTACCGATATGGAAATGTATAATTTCTATGAAGGATGGATCAGGGGTGGAATAAAATTTGTGAATAAACATTATGTTAAATCTTCTGATGATACGGAATTGTTATATATTGATATCAACAATCTGTATGGTTGGGCTCTTAGCCAAAGTCTTCCTTTCGGTGATTTTAGTTGGGTAATTAATAATCTTGATTCTATTTTGAATGAGTGTATGAGTATAGATATTGAAACGCTTTCATATGGTTATAAAATGGAAGTTTATCTCGAAATTCCTGAAAGTGTACATGAGGTTTTGATAAATTCCCTGTAGCGCCTGAAAATATGTGTCCATCGGATTCTAAAGTTGAAAAATTAGTGCTCACCCATTATCCCAAGAAAAATTATGTTATTCATTGGAGACTTCTAAAGATGTTTGTTTCTCTTGGTGTTAAGGTTTTTAAAATTTATACAGCTATAGGAGCTATAAGGCAAAGATTTTTAAAGAGTATGTTGATACAAACACTTCTTTGAGAGCATATGCTACAAATAATCTTTATAAGAACTATTTCAAACTTTTAAATAATAGTCTTTATGGAAAATCTGTGGAAAATCTTAAAAATCGTATGAATTTAAGATTATGTAATTCATTTGAAAAGATGGTTACTTATTCATCAAAGCCGTCTTTCAGAAAGTGTATAAAGATTGACAATGATCTAATAGCAGCTCATCTAAATAAAGAATTAATTTGTTTAGACCGACCTAGTTATATCGGTCAAACGGTTCTTGATTTATCGAAATTACGGATGTATCAGCTCCAGTATCTTGAATTAAAGAAATATAGGAATCTTTTTAAATTTTAGGATTGACATTGTTGCTGGCGACACTGACTCTTTCTTCCTTGAAATTAAAAACTGTAAATTAAGTACTCTTTTACCTACAATGGTTTCGGATAATCTTTTGGACACCAATCTTTTTTTTTCTATCCATGATGCGAAAATGCCACCACATGTAATAAACCTGGCTCCGTCCAGAAGCAGTAGCCAAATTAAGATCTGAAATGGAAAGGTTGAAAGCCAAGCTGGCGCAAAAGGACGAGGCCCTGAGGCTAGCGGAGCAGAAAGCCCAGGAGCTAGAGAAGCAAGTGATCGAACTAAAATTGAGAGACGAGATCCGTACCGGACTCGTGCAGAGCGGAACGACACTATCGGCCGAACAAGAGGCAATAGTGATCAGGAACGTTTCTGGAAAGGACATTGGGGTAAATATTCTCACTCCAGGACCCTCACGTTTGCCAGAAGAAGTGCCGAAGCGTAATCGAAAAGGAAATCGGCCTGGCAAGAACGAACGTGAGAGGTTATTCAAGCTTCATAAAGCCCGCCTGGTGAAGCATATCCTGAACGCGAACGGGTTTTGAATACCGCGTGAATAACAACGAAAAACATTGGAACATTACATTAATTGTGATAAACACTTTAATATTTTATTTTATCCGTTAATTTAAATAAGAATTATATTTGTGTTTATTTTGATCTTGATGATAAAAATAATTTAAAACAGTTAAATATTGAAAGGTTAAAATAGTTAAATAGTTGAGTTAACTATTGAAAATGATACAATAGATAAATCGTTGAGACGGGGACGATGGAGTTAGAGCACGAAGTCTTCTACGACAGCTCGTGAACCCATTTGAGTAATAGGACATTGGCAGTTTTTGAAAAGAGGCTCATCTTTGCTAATATTCAGCCCACTAGTTCAAAGTACCAATATCAATTTTGACGGATGACTAGCGGTTAAATTTCTTATGCATGCTCTGGGTGAGGAGTAGTTACCCTTAGACAGGTTCGAAATTTAATTACCCATCAATGCCCAGCAAAATTCAAATTTTCTTGAATTCATATAATTGCTCATAACTCATGCTCACTTCGATAGTTTTCGATAGTTCCTGCTAATAATAGTTCGAGACCGTTCCGGACGCTTTTGATACAATATTGTTTTTTCTGATAAAAGACGTAAGAGTTTTTTACGATAAAAAGTGATTCCTCACAACTGTTAAATTCTGCAAAAATGAATTGGTATATATACCTGTTCTGTGACCCTAACCTTGCGTGTTAATTTTAGTGCGATTTAACAAAATTTGACCTTGAAATTATTTGTGATATCTAACTTTAATTTTGATTATTTTCCTAATTTAAATTGACAATTTATTTCTTAAATTTTTAATTGAATTTTTCCAACCAAAAATATTTTATTTTAATTCAATTTAATTCATTTTTTTTGCTTTTACATAGACTGTCATTTTTCGGTCAAATATTTATGTTATTCTGTTATTTTTATGTTAATTTCGTGCCGATCTTGGTGCATTTTGTTATTATTTTAATTTATTTTATGTTTTTGATTTTATATTTTAATTATCTTTCAAACATTTTAAAGTGGTTTAATTGATGTTTTATGGGTCTGATTTTAAATCTGCATGTTGTATTTGCTTGCTGTTTTTTTCATTTCATTTAAACAAAATCTAGTCCTGGCCCAACAAATATGACAATTAATAATTCTATTAAAACTGATTCATCCTAAAACTCTATTAGCATCTGGCATCATTCGCAGGAATTTGATGAATGATTCACGCACTACTCTGACGATCCTCAGCAGATTCGCAGGAAGCTCTAACAACTAAGAATCGACTAAATATAAATGTAAATGATATATCACATAATATTATGTGAATCGAATTTGATTTTTTGTGGGTAAATAAAAATTGTCAGTAATGTTATAATAAATGTTTATGTTTAATTTGGTCATTGTTTTGTTTGCGTTATCGTGCCATTGCTAATAATTGTTCGTTTGAGAAGTAAGTCACAAGCTGAATGGTTACGATGCAAAGAAAATAGGGACCTAAAAGAGCAAGACGAGCATACACCTTCTAACGGTAGCTCGCTGAACCAGCTGTAGAACGGGTCTTAGCAGTGTTTGGTCAGAACACAAACGGCCTTGAAAATTGTTTAAATATATCAGTAATACAGCACGATAAACCAGCACCAAGATAACTTAAAATACAACATACAACACCAACTAAACACTCTAGAATTTGAGAGAACATAAATAAATATAAAATTAAAAAACATAAAGTAAAATAAAATAAATACAAAATGCATCAAGAACCGCACGAAATTTACATAAAAATAACATAATAACAAGAAAATTGGACCAATTATAAAAGTGAAAATTAATGAATTAAATGAATAAAAATAAAATATTTTTGGCTAAAAATGTTAAAAATAAATTGCCAATTTAAATTAAGAAATTAATAAAATTAAAGTTAGATAACACAAATAATTT
The DNA here is from genome assembly GCA_022537955.1 of Schmidtea mediterranea. NCBI lineage: Eukaryota > Metazoa > Platyhelminthes > Tricladida > Dugesiidae > Schmidtea > Schmidtea mediterranea. The sequence continues at coordinate 42,784 of JAKGRZ010000118.1, forward strand.
CAAGGTCAAATTTTGTTTTATCGCAATAAAAATAACAAGCAAGGTTTAGGTCAAATTATAGGTATATATACTGATGTGTTTTGACAAATTATCAACTTAAATTTGTTGCAAACTTAACTTATTTGTCAGTCTTAATTTGAAACTTATTTCAGTAGATCGGTGTGTTATAGCTGTGAGCCATGCATTCAGACAATCAATACTGATAAGTGTTTTACCTGAACACAACAGCTCACAGCTAGCGTATGATTATCGATTTTGATGTCAATTTTTTAATGTCAGATGAGTTGATGAAATGCTATTATGAATTAATGCCAGATTAACTAATGAATAGATTACGGTGATTTTTATGAATTTCCAATTGCCGTATGTGACCAAATGAATTTATGGACGATGTAGTATCCCAAATAAATATTTAATGCCAACAATTTTGTGCATCGAAGCTTTTACCCAATTTATCTGTAATATTTTTTTTTTCGGCCCACAGCCAAAACAAATTCCAAGGTAGTAAAATCATACATAACTATCGAGCGGTGTAAGTGTGGCTCATCCGCCAATAGCTCGCGCCCGTGAGAGACCTCGCCGTGAGTAACGAAGGGCTCGGACGTCAAATCATTGAACTAAATAGCGAATGAGGGAAGCTCGACACTGGGTCTTTTGGCTCAACTTTCTTGCGCTCAATTTCGATAAAATCGACATAAACTTTTTCACAACAATCGGCTAAAAATCACTAACACCAAGTAGTCCAATGGGCACTCATTAAATATAATATGAATATAAAAAGATCATAAGGACAAAGAAAGGGAAAGGGTAGCGGGGGAAATTGCGAAATCACTACAACAGTTAAAATGAATAGCCATCGAAAAAAATTAATCCGAACGACTAAAATCTTGAAAAAGAATATTTTAAATAATATCTAAGAATTAAATAAATTAATTTTAGTTGAGACGTAAAATATTGTGGGAATGCTGCTCAAAATTTCCGAATTAATTAAATTATTTATCAAAAATAGCAAAGTAAAAGTAGAATACGACTCAATAATTGATAGGATATCCGGATAAGACCGTAAAATAATGGCGGAACGCTGCTCAAATTTTCCGAATCAATGAAAATACTTTGTCGAAAACTGTTAAATAAGGGTGGATTACGGCTAAACTTTTATATAAGTAAAACATTTTTTTTATAAAGCTGATGAATAAGGACGAATCCCTACAAAAACTTTGATAATAATAGTGATAATAGTAGGGATAATGATAATTATAAAATATACAATAATTATAATAATAACAGTAATAATAATAATAATATTAGTAAATGGTGGGTTACTGGGTATTGATGTTTGTTTAAATAGTGTCGTGGTTACCCCGGTAACGCCATATAAATATTTCTTTCCTACCACTCGGCACCCGTTGCTAGGCAACGTTGGAATTGTGTTCGAGTGGGTAGACCGTCCGCAAAAAGTGAGCGCTATTGCTAACGCTGTAATTGACCGGAAGATCTCTGGGTCCAACGAGCTGTCGATAGAAGACTTGTGCTTGCTTTTGATGTTTTGGTCCCCTTATATTGTGAATGCCATCGTTCGTACTCATAATTTTCTTGCAAGTTTCTCGTTCAGGTGGCGCAATGTCCTCATACTACCTCTATGAGTCAACACTTATCAAATCCTTGAAATTATTGTTTCAAATAACAAGAAATATATATTTTTATAAAATAACTACATTTTGCAAGTTAATTAGGCATTATTTAATAATCGAGCGGCTCGACGTTTAGCCCACTCCTTGAATCCGGGTCGGTAGTTGCTTGTTTTTGGCGTGGCTTGTGGAGTCGCTACCGTATCTCGGTAGGCCAGCTGGGCAGGGGCAAAAACAAGAGGGTAAGTCACTGCTGCCCCTTCCTGGCAGGTCGACAATGTGACCTCCAGACCCCTTTTCTGTGTCCGCAAACTTTGATTCAACTGTCTTTCATCCGCCCATCCCTTTTGGGCTACAGTAAGTCGCTGATGAAGCAGTTTTACTTTCTTCGGTTCCAACCATGAGGCTTTGATTTGTTGGATTTCCCGGGACATCTTGCTAAGTTGAGAGTAGAAATCCTTTTTAAGTTTACGTGAATGTTCTAGTTCCCTTTGCATAATTTCCAGAGGTCCCATCTCTGCAAAACAATGACGTTAATTTAGAATCCACCAATCGTAAATTATTTAAATGTTCATCCAAATCGTTACGATATTAAATTATACCACAAAATTCAAAAAAACACACAAACAAAAGGCTAATTATTTATTAACAATGACGTTTAGTCTCGTTAGGGTCACTGTGAATTTTTCATGTTGGGCTTTCTAACGGAAATCGGGGTTTTGATGTCGCCCCTCCATATTCTCGTCCGTGGTTGGCTGGGTGAACGGGTCTCCGTAGTATACAAAGACCGGTCTCTTTGTGTTTCGGATAGGCCTGGAGCTGGGCGGTGGCACGTAATTGTAGGAATCCGCGATCCTACCGGCCGCGATATCATCTTCCACGTTTGCCATGTATTGCCTGGCCCAGATTACGTGGGAGTTGACCCGGCGTTGATGGTCTTCAAGGCGTATCAGCAGAGCTCGGGCCCGAACATGAATTTCTTGGGCCGGACTCGGGCCGCCTAGTTGTCCGTTCTGCATGAATTGCCTCCTAGTATTCTCCACTGTGGGTATAGCGTCCCGTTGGTTTTCTCTTGGTTGGGGCACTTCGGGGTACCTTTCCTGCCAGATGCGTCTCCATATTTGTCGCCACTAATCTGGATCCTTCTGAACAAGATTTAATTAAATTGATCATTCCCATCCTGCGGTTAACAAATATTGGGTTTCCCGCACGAAATCCCTTATGCCTTGTATTTTTAATCATCGGCGTTAGTTTGATAAATAATAAAGTGATTTTTAACAAATCGTACACACTTGTTTGGAGAAGGGCTTTTATTTTCGAAATTTTTAAGATTGATTATCATAAAAATAAAAAAAATATATAAATGAAGCATATCACAAAAAAAGGGGGATAAGCTAGACTTGTCAACACAAAGTTCCAATCATCTAAACTAGGGGATTGCTTCAATAATATTGACCTTATCTTTAAAAGGAAAAATTAAAATTCTAAACCAGAAATCTCGTAATTTAATTATCTTATAAATGTAAAACAATGTTAAGTATTAAGATACTTAAGAATTCATTTAGATTAAATTGAAAATCGTAAAAGAAAAAAAATCAGATAATCTGTAATAAATGGACCTAATGTTGTTTAGATACTACCTGACGTTCTTGACTGGTTGATGCTTAGTTAACTAATTAGTTGAATTTCGCGTACCCTAATTTCATGAGCTCAACAATTATCGAATTGCGAATCGAGATGCTTTCTTAATTCATAATTAATCATAGTAACGTCCAAGTCATTATTTAACTCAATAAAAATTTAATGATAATATACATAATTGAACAAATAATAACTACAAAATTAGCGTACTCGGGTAAATTCTATAAAGGTAGTTGAAATTAGTCACAGTAGGGGGTTAATGTAGATTGTAACTATTTACTGCTAACTCATCATTAATTCAATAAATACAAAATTAAAATCAAAATCAAAAGGTTTATTTACAAAACAAAAAATGAAAATTTACTCGACGGCCGGGCTCTTGAATTAGAAGTTAAGTTATCGTCAGGAATTCTGGTCGTTATACCCTCGGTTACTGGGTTCGAATCGCGATGCATTTGTATTATTTCCAAAATTTACTGATCCGTTTTGATCGATTGGTATCTATTATATAAGTCGGGATGCCCAAAAGGGAGAATAAAAAGGTGTATGCCTATCAGCACATTATGTGGAATCAGCCTGCATGAGGAGTGTGCATTAATTAGTGCTGCGCCGAATTTTCATTTTTAGGACAATCTCTAGCATTATGGGTATTATCGGATAAATGGGTTCTTTTAATAAAATTTTTCTTTCAGAGTGGACTGGTAGTGAACATCGACTGGCCGAAAAAAAAACATGTTGGAAATCACTCCTTTATTTATGGATGTATTTGTCAATAAATGGTTACAAGTTGTTGTTGGTGATTTATTTTCTTTTGTGATTGATGCTAGTCGGGGGCAAATTGGGTGTGTAGATTATTTTTATTTTACTCGGGTAATTACTATTTTACAAGTATTAGTATGGTTTTTGATGTCTATGCTTTTCGAGTTATTTTGTGGTCATTGTATTAAATGCTTATAGCTTAGCCCAGTCCTAGGTCGGAAAATCGAGCGTTGCGTTCATTGTTGTGAGATTTTGGTCGTGTCGGAAATGCATGGGTCTCTACTTATCAATTGTTATTCTCTCGGTGACTTTTACGAAAATGGTTTTCCGTGTTTAGTTGATTAGTGGAGTTTAGGTTATCGGCATTTTTCCTTATGTTGGAATCTCGTCTTACCATCTGAGAATTTCGGTGATTCGGGTTTTGATTTGGGAGATTTTTGACGTTTCAATTATTTAATCTTTTCCATCAAATATTTTGGTCTATTTTAATGGGTTGTAACTAGTGTTCGTTAGCTATATCGATGATGTATTAGGAGCCCCTAATATTTACAGTTAATACTTCCTATCCTTGCCACCGTATTCGAACGTTACATATTGATTCCTTTCTCCTATATGAATTTAATTCTAAGTCTCGTATTTATAACCGCCGCCTAAGGGTTTTGGCGCGACCTAACTCCTCCACATCTACCACTATATTTATCCAAATTTAGTCACCATATACTCGTTAAGCTCGGGATTAATACCTCGTCGTTAGTACAGACTATGATTCAAAATAATTTTTTATTGTATTTAAACTTTAGTTCATAACAACTATTCGAATCTATAATTCATTTAATTTCGTAACCCTAACTTAAATTATTGATCGTTACTCGTTCGTGGCAACCACTCAATATTTATGATACTTTAAATTCATATCTATAGTTTGAAATTTATGGTTATAATAAATTCATAGTAATAGTTTGCATCTATAGTTGATTTTTTAAAGCTATAACAACGATTTCATTTTGGTTTTCCGTTACCTTTCCCTTAGTTGACCTTAGGCGCATTGTGTTCATATTATATTTAATGAGTGCCCACTGGACTACTCGTGTGGTGATTTTGAGCCGTGTGTAAATATAGTTTAGGTCGAATTTAAAGAAAACAAGGGACGAGGAAGTAGCCAAGTAGACCCTTTCCTTATTCCTCCTTTCTTCTATACGGGATAATATTGACGTTTCGACCCCTGCTTTCCTCACGCCGGAGTCTTCACGGGCACGAATCATTGGTGATATTCCACGCACTTACACGAATTCGAATAATATGTTGGATTTTATTAACTTGTGATGTGTCTTTGGCTGTGGGCCGGAAAAATTTCGACAATTAAAAAAACAATTTATGCATTATAAATAATTTATTAAAATAATATAAAAATTACCGATCCAAACATGTACAAAATATCATAAAAACATCACTCTCCCCATGCCGACACCCAAGCAGAGCTCTATCGAGGTTGCGAGGATGCGACGTGGAGAGAGCTTTAAAATAAAACTATCACTTACATAGATTTTTAAAAAGTTAAAACGATTTTTGAGTTTCAAAAAACTGATTTAACGATTAAAATTGTGTAAAAATGAATCGGTATATATACCTATTGTACGACCCTAACCTTGCGTGTTCTTTTTGATTTAGTAAAACAAATTTTGACCTTGGAATTTTCTGGTATATTCTAATCTTTAATTTTATTATTTTGAGATTTTATTTGACAATTTTTTCTTTAGATTTTTAATTGAATTATTTCTAATTCAAATTATTTGATTTTTATTTCATTCTCATGAAATTTCTCATTTTTATTAAATTGTCAAATTTGGTCAAAATCATTGGGTTTTCTTGTTATGTTTATATTTATTTCGTGCGGATCTTGTTGCATTTTGTTATTATTTTAATTTATTTTTTTTGTTTATGCTTTTATATTTTATTGTTTTTTCTCTCATATTTTGATAGGGTTAATTGATGTTTTAATAGGTTTGAATTTAAATCTGCATGTTATATTTGCATGTGTTTCATTTTACTATCTTGCTTTATGTTTTGGCTGTGGGCCGAAAAAGGAATGAATGAAAATTAGCAGATTAATTTGGTAAAAGCCTCGAATGCATGAAATAATTGTCGGAAGTTTGTAAGCATATAATAGAAATTCATAGTAGCATAATCCATAATTCATCATATATTGGAAGTTTGTAGTAGCATAATTCATAATTCATCATATATTGGAAATTCGTAGTAGCATAATTCATAATTCATCATACATTGAAAATTCGTAGTAACATAATCCATAATTCACCATCTATTGAAAATTCACAATTCGCAATTCATAGCATTTACAGCACCGGTCTATCAATCAATAAGTTCGCAGTCATCCATACAGTTAGCTGCAACGCACACCACTACGATCAGTCTCTAAGTGAGATTGAAAATCAATATTTCAACCAAGTTGAAAATAATACTGCCAAGTGGTATTTTGTTTTGTGAAAACACATCAGTATATATACCTATAATTTGGCCTTAACCTTGAGTGTTAATTTTATTGCGATTAAACAAAATTCGACCTTGAAATTATTTCTGTTATCTAAATTAAATTTTTATTAATTTCTTAATTTAAATTGGTAATTTATTTTTAACATTTTTAATTAAATTTATTCAGCCAAAAATATTTTATTTTTATTCATTTAATTCATTAATTTTTACTTTTATATAAATGGTCATTTTACGGTCAAATTTTCTTGTTATTATGTTATTTTTTATGTAAATTTCGTGCGGTTCTTGATGCACTTTGTATTTATTTTATTTTACTTTTATGTTTTTTAATTTTATATTTATTTATATTTTTTCAGATTTTAAAGTGTTTAGTTGGTTTTGTATGTTATATTTTAAGTTATCTTGGTGCTGGGTTTTCGTGCTGTATTACTGATGCATTTAAACAATTTTCAAGGCTATTTGTGTTCTAGCCCAACACTATATGGTTGTTACCCAGACAACCTCATACAAATATCTTTCGCTTACCACTCGGCACCCGTTGCTAAGCAACGTTGGAACTGTGTTTGAGTGGGTGGAACTTTCGCAAAATGTAAGTGCTATTGCTAATTCTATAATTGACCAAACGGTTCATGGGTCCAACGAGCTGCCAAAAGAAGGTCTGTGCTAGATTTCGATTTTTAGGTCCCATTGCTCTCATATCTCCTTTAAATGTTGATCCATACTGTAATATCATTTATCATTACGCCTTTTCTCATAGTCCTTGTTTTCGTTGTGCGTGTTGATGATTTTTCTATGGCCTGTAAACCCTTCGTTATGTTAAATATCCACAGAGTATATCTCTTACCTTTGGTGGGTTAGTGGGTATTTTGAAACTATATGGTGGTTACCCAGACAACCCCATACAAATATTCTTTCGATTACCACTAGGCACCCGTTGCTCAGCAACGTTGGAACTGTGTTCGAGTGGGTAGATCGTCCGCAAAAAGTGAGCGCTATTACTAATGTTATAATTGACCGAACGATTCATGGGTCCAACGAGCTGCCGAAAGAAGGCCTGTGCTCGATTTAGGTTTTATTTAGGTCCTTAAGTAACTCTTCAATTCTTTGTTATTTCGATTTCCCAGATTTACACTTTGAATCTGTCGATTGAATTAGGTCAGTTAACTAATACGAACTATCAATGATATTATTTATTCAAAAAAACAACAATAAAAAAAATTCGCGTTTATAAATTTACAATCCATTAGTTTCCTTGAGTCGACGACGTTTTGCGCGTTCGGCTCTCCCTGGCCGGTGCTGGCTGGGCTTGTCCTTGAATGTAGTTGGGTTTATTGTGTCAAGATAAGCCAATTGCGCCGGGGCGAAGACCAACGGATACGTTACCGCTGCTCCTTCTTGGCTCGCCGACAGGGCTGTTTCTAACCCTTTAATTTGGGTCTTCAGGTTTTGTGTTAACTGTCTCTCGCCGCCCAACCCTTTTGTGCGGCTTCCATCTTTTGGTAGACGATCTTGGCTCTCTTTGGTTCGATCCAAGTGCCTTTGATCTGCTGGATCTCCCTGGTGAGTTGAATTAGCTGTTGGTGTAAATCCCGGTTGGCCGCCTGGGCTTTATCTAACTCCTGTTGTAGTATGGAGAATTGTGGAGAGTTCATTTCTGAAATGAGACGGATTGTCATAATATTTATTTAAAACAAAACAAGTAGTAGCTCGTCGAGAAGGAACCTTGGGTCATTATTTATAAGTCAAACTCTAGTGAGCGGGATCGTTAAGGTCGTAACCAAAATAAATGAAAAATTAAATAATTCTAATAAGTACCGGTGTAAGTCCGCCAATAGTTCGTGCCCGTGAAGGCTACGGCGTGAGAACGCAGTAGCTGGAACGTCAATATTGTCCATTTATAGGGGAAATTGGAAGATTGGGAAGTAGTTTTTGGCTGCTTCTTCACCATTCGTTTCCTGAAAAATAGACCAAAAATCTTTAATAACAATCACCTCAAAATCACTAACACCGAGTAGTCCAGTGGGCACTCATTAAATATAATATGAACACAAATAGATCATAAGGACAAAGAGAGGGAAAGGGTAGCGGGGAAAATTGCGAAATCGTTGCAACAGTTAAAATGAATAGCCATCGAAAAAGATTAATCCGAATGACTAAAATCATGAAAAGGAATATTTTTAAATAATATATAAGAAATAAATTTATTATGTTTAATTGAGACGGAAAATATGGGCAGAACGCTGCGCAAATTTTCGGAAATAATTGAAACTTTTATCATAAAACTGTAAAATAAGGGCGGAACGCTGCCCAAATTTTCCGAATCAACTAAAATACTTATCAAAATTAGCAAAGTAAAAGTAGAATTCGGCTCAATAATTGATAGAATATCCGGATAAGACCATAAAATAAGGGCGAAACGCTGCTCAAATTTTCCGAATCCATTAAAATACTTATCGAAAATAGTAAAATAAAAGTGGAATGTTGTTCAATTGTTAGTAGAATATCCTATAAAATTGTAAAATAAGGGTGGTACGCTGCTAAAACTTTTCGAATTAACAAAAATACTTTATCGAAAACCGGAAAAATACAGATGGATTACGTCTAAATTTTTATATAAGAAAAACATTTTATAAAGCTGAGGAATAAGCAAAGATCCCTAGTAAAAACTTGATAAAATAATGATAATAGTAAGGATAATGGTAATAATAATAATAATAATAATAACAATAATAAAAATTATAATAATAATAATAATAATAATAATAATAATAATAATAACAATAATAATAATAATAATAATAATAATAATAAAAATTATAATAATAATAATAATAATAATAATAATAATTATGATAATAATAATAATAATAGTAGTAATAATAATATAATGGTAATTATAGTAATAAAAATAATAATAAAGGTGGTGGGTTTCTGGATGTTGATAATTTGAACTGTGTTCGAGTGGGTAGATCATCCGCAAAAAATGAGCGCTATTGCTAATGCTATAATTGACCGAAAGATCTATGGGTTCAACGAGCTGCCGATAGAAGGCCTGAGCTCGATTTAGATTCTTAAGTCCCTTACAGAAGGTATTTTCCCTTTTGGTGATCGTCTCTGATTTTAAATTCGGGATATTCTAATTGAGTTGAGTCAGATAACACTATAAACTCTTATTCATACGTGTTTATTAGGTAATGCAACATAAGGTTCACAATTAGGATCACACTCTTCCACTTTGAGCCGCACGACGTTTTGCGCGCTCAGATCTTCCTGGCCGGTGCTTGTTGGTTTTGACCTGGAGTTGGGATGAAGATGTCGCCTCTCGATATGCCAGTTGCGCCGGAGTGAACACTAAGGGATAAGTCACTGTGGCCCCTTCTTGGCTCGCCGACAGTGCTGTCTCTAGGCTCTTGATTTGTGTTCTCAGATTTTGAGTAAGTTGGCGTTCTCCGGCCCATCCCTTTTGCGCCGCCTCCATCTTTTGATAAATGATTCTCACCTTCTTCGGTTCAATCCACGTTTCTTCGATCTGCTGGATCTTCCGAGAGATCTGCAGAAGCTGTTGTTACAGATCTCGGTTGGCAGCATGGGCCTTGTCTAGCTCCCGTTGTAAAATAGTTAATTTATGCAATTTCATTTCTAAAAACAATAAATTTTAATCAGAATGATTTCTATAGTTGTAGAAAATTTATCATTTCGTTGCTTATCACTAGGTCGTCGTCGGTTATTTATGACTTAGCTTCTGATTTACTGATAAAACTAATGGGCCTAATAACAAAATTAACGTAATACGGAAAACATAAGAATCATTTCAATAGTTTAATAACGGGATATAAGATCGCGAAAGTAACAAGATTTATTTAATTCAGGGATTAATCACAATTCATAATGCCTCTACTTCCTCTTCGTACCATATCGACTCCTGGCATATGGATGCTCGCGATGAGTTTCAGCTGATCTCCCTTCGTCTTGCATAACCCTCGACAGGATGCGTCGCGGAATTACTACGTCCATATCATCATAAGTTCCTGGAGCTTGGGATCATCCAGCTCATATGAAACATTATATCAGTGCTGGATATCCTGCCCCGGCGCGATGTCCGCATTGACTCTTTGTAGGTACCGCTTGGCTTGCTCTATTTGTCGGTTCGTCTCTGCTTTATGGGTCTCGAGGCACGTCAGTAAGTATTCAGCCTGGCCTCTTATCTCCCTAGCCGGGTTGCGTCCCGGTTCACTCTTGATCGCTATATACGGAAGATCCACCTCGTCGGAATTTTTTTGCGTGCCGGATCGGGTTTCACGCACCGGGGAGATAGAAAATCCCTCGTCCCACATCGCCTACCTACATCTGGCAGCCGAGTGAGCGGGGAATCGAGCTATTTCTCGGGGATGCGTCAATCCACGAGTCTTCTAGAAAACAAGAAATATATTAGTCTAGCATCTCATTCATTTTTATTGCTTAGTCTCGTAACTTATTGCGTTTCGGTACATAAATGTCATGGGTCAAAACTCTCGACGTGGGTCCTATTCAATTGATGGTTTCTCCGTTCTCGCAATTCGCTGGTAGTGGCCTTGAGTTCACATACGGCGTTATTCCATGGTGGCCTCCCTTCGAGGAAATCTATTAGGTTAACGCCTCAACCGATCTTAGTTCATCTTGGTTTAATGAATTATTAGTGATCAACTTTTTATTTAATGTACTGAATAAATTGTACGTTACCAAGCCTACTCGGGGTGGTAACATTTAATTTTTCCCCTTTTTAATATTTACCAATGTTTCTAATTATACTTATTTAATTCGATGATTTTTGTTTTAATAACCAGGATTTCTCTCCTGCAGCTCCCTAAAGATTTACATTGGGCAATTATTCTTTAAATATTTTAGGCTGACACTCGTTAATGATCTTGATCCTATGAGTACTAAACTTCTCCCCGCTTATTCCACCTAACTTGGAATCTCATATGTCCCTCTGATATCTATTAGCGTATGCATTGATTAATTGTCGACCGTGGAAAACGCCCATCGGCATGAGACTCATCTGACTCAACGTCATTTATAAATAGATCTTTAGCTATTAATTCAGAAAGTCTCGAAAAAAGGCTTGGTTTATTAATTCAAAAACCTCATTTCTAAATTATTATTTAGCCCCAGTACGGTCTAATATGATAGTAGTTTTACTTCATTCTCATCATGATTTCGATAAAAATCTATTTTAATTACTATAATGAACTACCTTACTCTCACTAAGCATTTACGTTGATCATAAAAGTAATTCAGTAACTATCTAATTTAATCATAATAGTATTTAATAAGGGTCTAATTTAGTCACAATACATTAAAATGTCTAGTTTAATCCTAATATTAATTTGATAAACGCCTAAGTTACTTATAATATCAATATAATGAATGTCCGAATTAATCATAATATCAATTTAATAATCCGAATTTAATCAATTTAATCAATTTAATTTTATCAATTTAATCCGAATAATAATTTAATAAATGTCTGAATTAATCCTAATATTAATTTAATAAATATCTAGTTTAATCCGAAATAATAATTCAATAAATATCTGATTTAATAAGAATAATAATTTAATAAATGTCTCCTTTAATCATAATACTAATTTACTTTACTGTCGTTACGAATTTTGAATCAAAGGTAAGTCCTAATTCCGAAAAAAAACGTATCCAATACCGTCGTGGATTTCCCCATTCAGCTCCTGGCCTCCACCAACGACTTGCGAGAACATGGCGGGGTTGTTATGCATACTATAGGGTTAGCTAAAACTATTGCTTGGTCATCTGACAATTGTTTGGGTAAATTGGCCTGCATCGCCTTCTCTTTTAATATTTAGTTCCTTGCAAGATACTGCAAGACTTCATCAAAACAACACGAGTCACTCAACTCAACGATTTTATTTAGAGCATGAACAAGAGGCTATCATGATTTTTTGATTACTTTTGTTAATGGGTCTTCACTGGTGATGGCTCGTCGACTAGGTTACATCGGGCTAAGGCTCCGTAATACCTTAATATGGTGACAAAGAAAATTTAAATAGTTACCCGTATATGGAGATTTGCTAGTGCTCGCAGTGTTGGGTTCTTCGTACCCTTGAAGCTCTCTCGAAACTGGTGCGGGTTTTCTCGACATATCAGTAAGTGAAATATAATGCATAATTTCTCGCCAAGTCAACTTTTAGATTTAGCAGACGTGTCCAGCAGGCGAGAAAATTTATGGCATGCGCACACAACCTCAACCGTGTGAGGAGTGTGTGTCAGAAACTGATTCAGTTGGCCTATTCATCAATTTATCAGTGGCATGTGCGTGTGCCCTTTTACCGTAAGTAACTGTGTTGATTAGATTTGACAGATTAACCTTTTAGGAATTTGTGGGTACAGTGCATATTTTTTGTCTAATCTCTTCTCATGACATTTTGAAAAAATCGTTCCTATTTTCTCTTCTCATGGACTTATTTATGGGACCGTATTTGTCTAATTTCGACATTTGGCTATGGGTTAGATGGGACTTCACTGTCGACATTCTTATTGATCAAATTTCTTCGAAGGAACTATTGGTGAAGGGACCAGTTTTAGGGATTATCACTGGGATTGACACGCAACCTCACGGTAAAATATATTTATTATGATCCCTAATTGGGAAAGTATTAGTTCCTAAGTCGGCTCCGTTTATTTCCGGAATTCTATGTTGGTTAATCAGATCTTGGAACTCTCCCTCAAGATGATTCTGGGATATACTTGAGGATCAATACTGTTGGAACAATATCGATTGTGTACGATGGGGATTTTCCTATCATCGTCGTAAATCTTTTATGATACGATTTTCAAGTGGAGTTATTGTTTTACTGACGTTCTTTCAATGATGAAAATGATTGTGGTTGTTGTGTAGTCATGATGTATTTATCGAGTAAATTTGTTTATTTCTTTTGCATTTTCCTATCAATAGTGTTAAATTAACCTGATGTACATTTGGAGTTTGGCGCGTAATATATTATTTAGTAAATTTTCGTTATTATTTGGTTTGTGTAACCGACAGTTATCATGCATTTTTACGGGTAAGCTGCCTTGGTAATTTCCTGATAGATTGTTTCGTTGTGTGGTGTTAGATTCTAAAACGACACTCGCGTGTTTTCCTTTGCTATTTATGGGTGGTGTTTCGGGTTTTGTTTCATGATACAATACGTTATTTAATACGTTCTGGGAAAACTTGAACGTTGATGCGCCTTTGGATTTTTGGGTCTTTTTAGAACTTTTGTATTCTCTTGTATGGTTATTAATTTGGGAGTTAATTTCGCTTAGAAAACTTTTACCTTTTTACTTTGGGTTAATATAATTTAAGAGTTTATTGTCCTTAAATATTTACGATAATAATTGGATTAATTTGAGTGCTAGTCCCATTAAGATTCTTTGCATTTTAACTTTAGGACTTATAGTACTTCGAGATTTTAGTTTCATTACCCATCTGTACATTTTCATTACAGCATTTCGGGGTTTTTAGTTTTATTAAAAATCTTTTAATAACTTTAAAAATTTTAGTAAAAATCTTTATATTTTGATCATAGCATTTTAGTTTTATTAACAAGTTCTTTAATAACTTTTAGCAAAATTCTTTATATTTTGAGCATAGCATTTTAGTTTTATTAACAAGTTCTTTAATAACTTTTAGCAAAATTCTTTATATTTTGAGCATAGCATTTTAGTTTTATTAACAAGTTCTTTAATAACTTTTACCAAAATTCTTTATATTTTGAGCATAGCATTTTAGTTTTATTAACAAGTTCTTTAATAACTTTTAGCAAAATTCTTTATATTTTGAGCATAGCATTTTAGTTTTATTAACAAGTTCTTTAATAACTTTTACCAAAATTCTTTATATTTTGAGCATAGCATTTTAGTTTTATTAACAAGTTCTTTAATAACTTTTAGCAAAATTCTTTATATTTTGAGCATAGCAACGATTTTACTATTGAAAATCCCGTCACCCTCCTTTAATTGATCCTAGGAAAATTTGTGTCAATTTTAGAAGATTATGAGTGCCCACTGGACTACTCAGTGTGGTGATTTTGAGCCGTTTGTTGTAAATAATTTTAGGTCGAGTTTATGGGATGTGAGCAATGACGAAACATCCTTAAGACTATTTCCCCTTCATCCTTTTCCCCTATACAGAATGATATTGACGTTTCAGCTCCTGCGTTCTCACGCCGGAGCCTTCACGGGCACGAATTATTGGCGATTATACACGCACTTACACAATTCGATTATGTGTATGATTTTAATTACTTGTGATGTTGTTTCGGCATTGGGCCGGAAACATTTCGACAAAGAAAATCTACTTGTTTAGGTAAACATATATTTTTGCCACATAATACATCATAGTTGTCTATAAAAACATAATTTTTCGTTCATAATACATCATAACCCTCTCCCCACGCCGACGCTCAAGCAGAGTTCATTCGAGGTTGCAAGGACGCGACGTGGAGAGAGTTTTCGAACATCCTCTCACTCACATCGAAATTTCTAGATTCCACAGATTAAAACTGATTAAAATTATGTGAAAATGAATCGGTATATATACCTATTGTACGACCCTAATCTTGCGTGTTCTTTTTGATTTAGTAAAACAAAATTTAACCTTGTGATTTTCTAGTATATTCAATTCGTAATTTTATTATTTTGTAATTTAATTTTTCAATTTTTCTTTTGAATTTCTAATTGAATTGTTTCCAATTCAAATTATTTGATTTTTATTTCATTTTCATGAATTTTCGCATTTTGTGGTAAATTGTCAAATTTCGGTCAAATTGTTAGGTTTTCGTGTTATTTTTATGTTTATTTCGTGCGGATCTTGTTGCACTTGTTATTATTTTAATTTATTTTTGTGTCTCTTGATTTTATATTTAATTGTTTTCTCTCTCGTATTTTAGCATGGTTAGTTGGGGTTTTATGGGTCTGATTTTAAATCTGCATGTTGTATTTGCGTGTATATCACCGATTCATTTAAACAATTCTCAAAGCCGTTTGTGTTCTGGCCGAACAAAGATAATAGAAGTAACAATTAATAAAGGTAATACATATAATAGTATCAATGATAAGGCTAACAATAATACGTAATAGAGATAAGAGTAAGAGAGATACTATGTGAATATTTAACATAACAAAGGGTGTACAGGCCAAAGAATAATCATCAACACGGACGACGATAAGAAGGACTATGGGAATGGACATAACAATGAATGATATGAGAGTATAGGTTAACATTTGAAAGAGATAGGAGAGTAATGGGACCTAAAAATCGAAATCGAGCACAGGCCTTCTATCGGCAGCTCGTTGGACCCATGGATCGTTCGGTTAATTATAGCATTAGTAATAGCGCTCACTTTTTGTGGACGATCCACCCACTCGAACACAGTTCCAACGTTGCTTATCAACGTGTGCTGAGTGGTAAGCGAAAGATATTTGTATGGGGTTGTCTGGGTAACAACCATATAGTTTCAAAATATCAACACCCAGAAACCCACCAGCATTATATGTAAGGGGTCAAGGTTACAAACATCACTAATGTTGGGCCAGTACAAGATTTTGTTTAAATGGATTGGAAACAGCACGCAAACATAACACGCAAAATTCAAAATCAGACCCATAAACATCAAGTAACCACCTAAAAATGCGAGAAAAACACATAATTTAACATATAAAATAGAAGACATAAAATTAAATTAAAATATTAACAAAGGCACCAAGATATGCACGAATTGACATAGAAATAACACAATAACAAAAGATTTGACCGAAAAAGTGACAATTTACGAAAAATTAAAAGAGTTCATGAATAAATAGAACAAAAATAAAATAATTTTAATCAGAAATGATTGAAATTAAAAATTAATGAGTAAATCGTAAAAGAAATCGAAAAAATAATAAAAAATTAGAAATAAATTAGACACATAATGGCAAGGTCAAATTTTGTTTTAACGCATAAAAATGAACACGTAAGGTTAGGGTCACAGAACAGGTATAAATACCAATCCATTTTCACAAAGTTTTAATCACTTTTTTCACTCAGTGAATAAATACTCTTCAGAAGAACTTTTCAATTACAGGAACAACTCTCGGTAACTATTTCCACATCACGAACCCAGTATCTTACAGGTAAGCTCTACTGACTAGTGCATGTGGGAATTATTTGCCACCTGATTGTGTATGAATGCGATGAATCAATGGTCAGCTATGCTTTTACTGAAATGCACTAATATATGTATTCGAAAATGAATTCTTTTTAATGAGTCGAAATTTTTCTGGCCCACAGCCACACATCACACAAGAAAGTAAAATCAAAACACAACTAGTCACGCTGTGTAAGTGCGGTTTCTCCGCCTATAGTGTGTGCCCGTGAGAGCTCTGTCGTGCGTAACGACGGATCTCGAACGTAAATATTCTATCCGTTATAGGGGCAGTGGGAAGATTGAGAACTAGTCTTTTGGCTGGCTCTCTTTCACCCATCTCCCGTAAAATCGACCTAAAATATCTAATTACAAATCGGCTAAAATGATAACACCGAGTAGTCCAGTGGGCACTCGAAAAATCTAATATAAACACAAGAACCTTAGGACTAAATTAAGGCTCGGGCAGTGGGGACTTGAATCCGATGCGATGCAAATAAATTTAATAACTAAATTGTGATTAATTTGATCTGATGTAATTAAATCTATGACTTAAAACTCGACGCGACTTAAATAAATTAATAAATTGATTGAACCAAAACCAAACTTGTGACTAAAATATAAAAGAATAAATTTTAGTAAAGCAACTAAGATGTAACTGATGAGTAAATCAAATCAATCTATAGCTAACCACCTACGCAATAAAAGAAAGGAAAATTTTTAAGAGTAATCCGTGATTGAATTATCCTCTGATTAGATCTAAACTAATAAATTTCATGATTAGGAAACCGACAAATAAAGTAAGGAAACAGAACTTTACTAAAATGATGGACAATTAAATTGTAGATGATAAGGTGGAAGTAACTGATTCCGATTAAAGAATAACTACTAGATCAACTAACATTTCGGAAAAATGAATTGTGAATCAAAGCAGCCATCATTGACGAATAATGAACCAAAAATTAACAATTAAACTTAGTTCCTTTAACTGATTGAAGGATAAAGATGTAAATAACGGATCAAAGGATAATTCAATGATTTGAAATAATACAAATGCATTATAGTTAATAAATAAAAGGCAGCAAAAGATAATAATATTAAACCGAACCTGACGTAAGTAAATAACCTAATAAGAATGATTCATAAAAAAGTAGTAAACTAATAGTAATAAATATCGTAATACGGTTCGTGATTAAATAATAAAAGAGCTCAACCTTCATAAAATAGTTCGTAATAATTCAAACACTAAAAATTTCCCACGAATAGCCTTAAAACTTTAGATCCGAATAATATCTAACGAGACACCCTGAAATTGATAGAAATAATGAAATGAAAACTCCCGACTAAATTAGCGAACAATATAATTTAACATCACAACGCAATGAAATAGTAGATCATATATAGAGCAAAGATTTAGGCTCCACCACAACCCTAGCATACTCTTCATCGAATCGCAGTCGTTGAGTATCTCACCTAGTAGTCTTCTCCATGACGAGCACGTACCATTGAACATTTTCGAAAACAGCATAATCCGGAGTAAATCTTAATAGAGTGAATTCCTAGTTAGCCGTCGTTGAATAAGAGCAATAATTCAGAGAGAGAACATCCTAGAAATCCATTTACCGAATTAACAATAAAATTGGCCATGTAATAATCCACGAAACCAATAGAGAGCAAATTCGATCGCAACGGTAAATATAAATGGGTAAACTACAGACAGTTTGTGACAGAGTAAACAGACTACATTTCAACGCGGATGATGGGTCAATGACATTGACCAAATAAGATCATGACGCTGAAGAAACATCTGCCGCGAATCAAAGTTCGTTTATTGATCGGTAGATTGATAAAGATGATAAGGTGATCGGTGACAATGGACTTTCACCGCCAAAAATTTAATGAATAACAAATAACAGTCGACATAAACAATAAATTCGCAAACAACCGATAAACAATATAATAACATTACAACGCAAGAAAGATAAATTAATTGTCCATCTAACTCATCCACGCCGCCGGAAACATGAAGTCTTGAAAATGCAGAAAAGAATACAATAAAATATTAAATGGTGTCTATTATTGATAATGCAATTGCTACAAAGCTTTACTTACATGTAATAACTAGCGAAAATTTCTATCTATAAATTACTATTATGTAAATTTAAATCTTTAAAAAGAACACTAAACAAAGAATTTATTTTTTAAGGGATATATAAAATAGGACACGAAAATAACAGGTAGATCACGGCTATCGCGACCCAGAAACATCTCAATCAACTAACAAGAAACCTCGATCACACGCTCGACCAGGTCGAACCGAGCGGCTGCGACGACGTGCCCAAGGAGTGGCCAAATGAAATAACAAACCCATGACTACTGATTCATTTGATAATAAATAAAATTGTTTTAGCTTATTATGTTACTATTTGTAAGCAAATATAGAGACAAGATATATTAGAAAGAAAGTAATAAAGGGACCTGAAACAGAAGACTGGCATAGGCCTTCTAACGGCAGTCCGCTGAACCCGACATAGGACTAACCGTTAGCAGTTCTGATATCGGAACTCACCTTTGGAGGTCCTGTGACCAGTGGTTACAGTACCAACGTTGCCTAGCAACGGGTAACCATTGGCGGGCGCAAAACTAATTTTGTATGTATGGGGTGGAGGTCATCCACACAACCAACCCCACACTAACCCCACAATTATTATTTTTCTAATATCCTTACTTCTTTTTTAATAACGGATATTGTGAATTGAATGAATTTTACTTAATTTAATAAAATAATTGTTTTCAGAGTTAGAGGCTCCAAACACCTTAATAACACCATTGAGTTTTTATTATTAATAGACAGGAATCAAAAATTAAAAATATTAAATTCTTTTTCTAACTAGATACACTTAATCAGATGATTTATTCGTATATTATGAATAAATAATTTACGAACATCTATTTAAAATTAAATATCAACCATAAATTAAAAATAATAATTTTCCTAAAATAACTGAATTCGAAAATTGTTTGAATATTAATTTTAGATTAATATCTCTGATAATTAATTCAATGGAATTTATAAGAAATGTTTGTATCTTGGCTCATGTTGATCATGGTAATTCAACTTTTTTATTTTTATGTTTTAAGAAAATTTTAGGTAAAACATCTTTGGCTGATAACTTACTTTATTCAAATGGAATTATTTCACATTACTCTGCTGGAGATTTACGACATCTCGACAGTACACAGGATGAACAGGAAAGAGGAATTACAATGAAGTCAAGTTGTATTTCGTTAAAACATAATTATTGCAACAAATTGAAAAATAATAACGAAAATAAAACATATATAATAAACTTAATTGACTCTCCAGGACATGTTGACTTCCGTGGAGAGGTTTCGACGGCAGTTAAAATTTCTGACAACGCATTCATTATTGTTGATGTCGTTGAAGGGGTTTCTTGTCAAACACGAACAGTAATTCAACAAGCATGGAAAGAACGATTAAATTTTATCTTAGTCTTGAATAAGATTGACAAACTTTTTACTGACTTGAAACTGGACACGACGTCTGCTTATCGGAAATTAGAAGAAATAATTCAGGAAATACATCATGTTATCGGCGAGTTGATTTCACATGATAATCGGGAAGAAGAAGAAAGAACAGATTCGATCATTCTTCCTGAATATATTTCACGAAATTACGACACAAATCCATTTAATCCTTTAAAAGGGAAAGTAATATTTTGTTCTGCCTATCACCAATGGGGTTTCCGGTTGAGTGATTTCGTGCCGATTTACTCAAAATTGCTCGGGATTGATAAGCTAGAGTTATTCAAAAAGATGTGGGGGGACAATTACATTAACAGCAAAAAGCAGATTTGCAAAGGTGCAATCGCAAATGATCGAAAGAATATTTTTACTAGTTTGATTCTTGATCAGATTTGGAATGTTTATGTAAGTTTTTTTGATTTGCTGATTTAGCAATTTAATTACTTTTCGATTTTGCAAACGGTTTTAATTTTATTATTATTAACAAGGATATGTAAGTACTCATCATGATAAAAATAATAAGGAAAATTGCAATAATTTAAGAATCGATTTAAAATATTATTAAATAACTCGATTCCTATAATATATTTGGCAGCAAAATTGAATACCAAATTGTTTGTCGTTTCAAATTTCGGCCATTTTCTCGCTATTTATTTTATCGGCAACAGCTTCTGTCGATTTTTTTGCTTTTGTCACCAGGTTTGTAGAAACGGAACTTTGGTTTAAAGAGACAGAGGAGTAGATGGTGTTTGTCAGATAAAAAATGCATCCAAAGTTAGTTGTTTTTGCAAATGATTGTTGAGGAATGAATCGAATTTCGGCTTTAATTCAATTCTTTTCCCTCCGCGAATTCAAAGTCACAGACCCGCGTCGTGACATTAATGACTCATCTAATAAAAGTTGTCTAGTACTACTTTTTGTAACTAATACTGAAGCAGTAACAATTTCTCATAGCATTTGTCTTACAGTGTTAGATGTTACTCGTTGGCCGATAGGGCAATAGTTTTCCATTATCTCTGAACACAGTCATCGCATTCCTTCCCCGGAAGCCACCTCTTGTTTCTATCAATCAAACGCCGATAGAAGCAAGTGTCACGCTTTGCTGAATATAAATACATATTTTATTTATACAATATGCTATTTAATCATAACCTATAAACATGAAAGGTTGATTTTTGATATAAGATTTTTCAGAGAGCGAGAGAATGGAATATGAATAATGTAGATAAAAAAAGTAAAAACTGACAAACAATAGAAAAAACATCACTGAGTAGAAATATTTTTATAATTTGCAATATTATAATGAGTAAATATATTTTCACTTCTTATTCCTACTTCTTCAAAATTATCTGACTCCCTTACTCATATTCCTCAAAATTGATTCTGGGAAAACATGCAATATGGACTGCTTTCTGTTTTCTTCTCTGCAGTATTTCTTTTTAAACCACCCAAGTCCTGCTTCATTTTAATAAAGACCAAAGATATGTAGGTTTGCATGTAACTATCCTCACCGAAGAGAATAGAGAGATAACTGATGTCCACAAACTAAATTTTTATTTATCTTATGAAGCAAGCCTCGTAAATACATAAAACGTACACAAGTAACGGAACAGGTATTCAGATAATTCACTTTTTATTCACCCGTATATCGAAAATAGAATATTATTGCAGTTGCCATTGACTCGGCGTGAAAGAAGGAGATTGATGTATGTAATATATGAAAGACGTTCACTGTGATTACTGACACATTCGTTCTTTATTTCAAGTGATACATGACGGTTCTATTTGTTACTAGTACTAAAATCGATTTGTTATGTGTTTCCTTGTTTGAATGAATCATAAGTTAGTACAAATAAATGCATTAAATATCATCAAATTCAAGTGAGTGAGCAAGGCCATGAGTGATTATTGCGCAAATGAAGGTTGCCGTGAATAACGTAGCATTTGCAAATATTGGTACAACTTATAAAACTTCCGTTTTTTATAATTAAACATTATTGAGCTCTACTTCAAAGGGACTGCTTTCACGTATTATTCAAAGAACTACCTAAAAGATAAACTGATCGAGTTCTTTTTACCTTTACCAATCTCTCTAACATTTAACTTCTTTATAACCTATCTGTCAAATTCAAACCACTTTTATGATTTTTTACTATGCGGACAGCAAATCAGTAGATCCTAACATAGTAGTATCGTCACAATTAACATGGTTATATTTTTGAGTGCATCTTGATTCCTTTGCCACATATTATATATATATATATATATATAATATAGTTATTAGCGAAAAATATTTGCAGACTGCATTTGAATCGAAAGAATTGGATAGAATAGACCAAATGATGAAGAAATTAGATATTAATGTCGCGTTACGGAAAAATTTCAGAGAATCTTCATCGCAAATTGCAAACATTCGTAATGTGTTCAGGACTTGGATGCCTTTACCGACAGTGCTACTCGACACACTTGTCGAGAAATGTCCTCATCCAAGAGCAGCAATTACTGATAAGAAATTATCTCTTTTAGTTCCCAATGAACGATTTGAGTCGTCAAGAAACATCCTCAGAGAAGCATCAGTTGATAAAAATGCCCCATCTGTCGTTTTTATTACCAAGTTCATGTTCAAATCTCACACTAACACAGATATAATCGGTCTCGGTCGAATTTACAGTGGTCAGGTGGTGAACGATTTGAAAGTGTTTGCCTTTACTCCAAGATTTAATCCATACAAAGTTTCCGAGTCGTTTTTATCTTTAACACCTGAAGATTTCGACGAAGGTCCAATAGAAGTGTACAGTGATAGAGAAAATAAGAGTTGTGATATTTACGTAACACGATTGAAAGGCATTTATCAACTAATGGGACAAGACACTATCGAACTGAAAAACGGCGCCCATGCAGGATACATTGTCGGGTTTACAGGAATGGAGTGTCAACAAGCCTATAAAAGCGTGACTCTCGTTGGAAAATGTAAACTTGGTGATTGTTTGGGAGTCTTTTCTCAATGTGATTCGTTCCTGGAAGAAGATTGCAACACTATCTGCGTTTCAGTTGAGCCGAAGAAAGTCACCTATTTGAATGAATTGCAAGATGCGTTGCAATTATTGGAAAAATCGGATCCAATTGTTCAAGTGTCTGTTGCTCAAACGGGAGAGTTGTTGGTTTATGCGGCTGGGGAAATCCATTTGCAGAAATGTCTAAACGATCTCACAAACCGAATAGCACCACATATCGAGATTGATGTTTCCGCACCGATTGTGCCTTTCAGAGAAACGATTGTTCACCGAGCAATGTGCGACTTGGAATTGTTTAACAGCATAAAAGCCCTTTCTGAAGAAATTAAGATGTTGAAGACGAATGTGATGGAATCGGATGAAGCGCTAATGAATCCAATTCGTGACCAACCCGGTGCTAAAGAATCTATAGTCATTTACATCCGTTTACCACAGAAAGCTGGAACTAAACTTTGTTGCCGAATTAGTATTCACAGCTTACCGCCATCGCTTGTGGAATGGATAGAAAAGAATTCACTAATTCTTTCGTTGCTGAATAACGCAATCAAATCCGAACGAGAACTATCGAAATCGGTATGATTTGTAATTCTTTGATTTTTCTAATTTCATTTTTTATTATCTTATGTTTTTCCTTTTTATCAGGGATTGAAACCGGTTAACAGTTATTTTTCTAAATATTTTACTAACCGTAAACAATATTCATAAATAAACCGGTTACTTTTAACCGAAATGCTAAAACACTGGTTAATATATCGTAACTTTCCAATTTAAAATATGTTTTACTCAATTTACTTATTTTCTTTTCATTATACGAATTAATATTTTCTAAAGCTTATGTCATACCATTCATATTTATGGTTATCCCAATAAACAATTTCAATAAAAAAACCTAGTATAAAATCGAAATCTGACAATTTTGTGGTTATCAAAAAACACAAAATATTAAAAATATATGCCTAAGTTTACCAAGATTAGTGTATTATAAGATTGGGTTATTACACGTTGCAAATTTAGAACGTCACGTAAGAAGTAAACATCAGGATGAGTACTCTGAATTTTAAAAAACGAAAGCCTCAAACAGCACTATGGAAAACAAAAATAAAATGCGAAACTCCATCTCCTAATTGTTCAGTTAACTCGGATGTTATCTTATTTTCTAGCTGATCCCATAGTGTATCCTTTTTTGCTATATTTATAGTTGTGTAAAAAGATGCTAATTGTATAGAGATGTTTCTGTATTCTGCTTTATATCGCCAGATTTAAGGACACATAACTGATCACATTTTAGAAGACATTATGATCGTTATGGGAAATAAATAAAATTATTTATCATATTCACTATAGCGTTTCTTTTTTATAATACTACATTAGCAGTTAGGTTAAATATTGGTAAGTGTTAAGTTGTGTGTTTAAAATATATTTTGGCGATATATTTTTTTTAATTCAGTATGCAGCTATTATGCTTTACAGTTTGAAACTGATATTATTACTGAATAACATTATAATTTTTAATATCGAAATAAATTATAATTGGTATCGATTTACAATTACATAAATAGGATAATTTACATAAATAAACGTAGTAGTAAATTAGAAATTGTAAACTTATGAAACTTAAGAGTTGGCGAACAATAGACTTGATTTTAAAAATTCAAAATGTTTTACTTTGCACTAAAATTTCATTCACTTTAATCGTAACCTGCCACATTCTGTAATTATGATAACGTGAATGATAATATTTAGTTTTATTTCATGATAGTACACGTTGCTAAGCTGAAGCGAATTAAAAAATAATCATTCACTTTATCATAATTATACATAATGTGCCCTTTTGATGTCCGTAAAACCAAACTTGTTTTACGCTAACAAAGTATTTTTAAAAAACCGGTTTTTAACGGTTAACCGTTATTTTACAAACCGATTTAACCGAAAACCGATATTATTCTAAGGAATTTCAAACCGGTTAAATTTTAACTGAAATTAATCCCTACTTATGTTATTTTTTCAAAATATGAAAAGCATATTTTTTTACTTTTTTATTTATTGGTTTTACTTTTTTTCTTTTCGTATTTTCGTATTTTTTTTGATTTTTATGTCTTAATTTCACTTTTATTTTATCTTTAATTAATTTACGTTTTTACTATTTTAATTTTTTTTTACTTTTTATTTTTCTAATTTTTTATTCTTATTTTCGTTTTTCATTATTTTATCCTTTATATATATATATGTTATAAAATATTATTCCGTGTAAAAAGTTCCCGGGCAGTAGCAGCAAGTGAATTTACAAGGCACTTTGCATACATGGAAGTTATAAGTTAATAAACTCTTGTTATAGATAATGGAAGACTTTACTTTCTCGAATAAAACGGTTGGTTAATCATGTTTGCTTTCATTGTCATTCTATATGTTGAAATTGTAATCCAAAACTGCCGGGAACTTTTTACACAACTTAGTATATAAAGCAAATAAATTTTTTTAATATTATTTTCTATTTTATTTATTTTTTACTTTATTTTTCTTTTTCTATTTTTCATATTTTTCACATATTTTTATGTCTTATTTCTGCTTTTTTCATTATTTTTTTCCTTTTTATATTTTATCGTTTTGCCGATATTTTGAAAAAATTGGGTTAATTAAAATAATGAATTTTTTTCAAATGTGAAGTGAAAAGAAATTGAATTTTAATTATTGATAAATTGATTTAAAAAAATTTCAGACTGTCGAACAGAAAGGACATTTGCTAGAATCGTTAAAAATCGCTCTAGATATTGCAAGCAGAGAGGACAGGGAAATGTGTGAGAATACAGATGTTATCCCATTGGACTATGCAACAATGATCGACCAGTTATGGGCGGTCGGCAACATGCAAACGACTCTTTGCAATATGCTTTTTTGTTATATTGGCGGTGCTGCAGGTCTATTTTCATCACACGCCGATTTGGCTCATTGCCAACAGTTTGGCCCATTTGTCCATTCCATCTCAAAGGGATTTCAAAAAGCATTAAAGGCTGGGCCAATCTGTCAAGAAATGATGAAGAATGTCGCATTTATCGTCCACGACATCTGGGAGACAACAGATGACAGTGTAGTTGTGTGCTCCGACCCACAGATTCCCAATAATCTAGTGCCATTTCAGCCTGATCAAATTTCCACCAATAACATCACCGATGTAGTCAATGCCAATGAAAATCAGAATAAACTCCTCAGTTTCTCATCTGTTATTTGCAATCCCGGTCAAATGACATTGGTTGTGATGAAGGCTTGCCAGATGTCTATGATGTTCCACCCGGGGGCCAGATTGATGATTGCCATGTACAAGCTGGATTTGGAGGTCAGGATCAATACTTATAGAAACCTAAGCTCCATCATCAATCAATTACACGGTCAAATCGTGAAGCAGGAGGTTAATTTCGGCAATTTTATCGTAGAAGCCAGATTACCAGTTGTTGAATCGTTCGGATTCAGTGACAAAGTCCGAAAGAAGACGAGCGGTGATATCGGATTGCCTCAAATGAAAACCATTCATTGGGAAGTCCTCAATTGTCCGGCAATGCTTGATATGAATCTCTACAAGACTATCAATGATCGCTCGGAAATTTGTGACATTAGCGGACTGTCGGCAGAACTCGTCACGAGGACCCAAAAGTATATCAATTCAATCAGAACCAGAAAAGGAATCCAAGTGCGTCAACAATTAATCGAATCGGGTGATAAACAGAGAACTTTAAACAAGAAGAAATAATTATTTTATTGAAAAATATATTTTACGGTGATTTTGATTGTTTTGCTGATTTCATCAATTTATTACTTTTCTGGGGTTCACCAAATTTTGAAAATTTCTTTGAATGGCGGTCAATATTGTTGGTGTACTGGGTGGAATTTGTTAGCGGATTAGTTCTACTTACACTATTCAATTGACATACTCACTCCTTATAGGTTCTAATTTTTTTTTTCATTCATTAAAACAAATAAAATGTTAATAATAAAATAATAATATTGATATAAAATAATAATAATAATAATATAAAATATATAATTAAATGAAAATAAAAAATAATTATTTAATTCACTTCATTAAAACAAACAATTTAATTTAAAAATATATTATTTAAAAAATAAATAATTGACTTGATTAAAACAAACAATTAAATTTAATAATAATATAATTAAAATATAAATAAATAATATTATTGACTTAAACAAATAATTAAATAATAATATAATTAAAATATAAATAAATAATATTATTGACTTAAACAAATAATTAAATAATAATATAATTAAAATATAAATTAATAATATTATTGACTTAAACAAATAATTAAATAATAATATAATTAAAATATAAATAAATATTATTATTGACTTAAACAAATAATTAAATTTAATATAATTAAAATATAAATAAATATTATTATTGACTTAAACAAATAATTAAAGTAAATAAAAATAATAATGATTTTTATTCGAGCAAATATATTTAGGCTTTTTAGTCGACAGGCGAATTGAGCCATTTTTGATGGATAATGAAAAAATACTTAGGCTTTTATATAATATTTTTAGGTTCTCGGGTTTGAACCAATTTTATTCGGAAATAATCATCAGTACGATCAATCATAGGCGATTTAAGCCAATTTTTATTTTTTAGGCTTTTAAATCGATAAAAAATACTTAAAGTTTTTTATCATAAATTAAAATTTTTTAAAAATTTTAAATTTGATCATTAAAACAAATAATTAAAAAAAATTTTTTTTTCCATTCATTAAAACAAATAATTAAAAAAAATTTTTTTTTTCATTCATTAAAACAAATAATTAAAATTAACACCCCCTCCCCCCCTAAATTTTTTTTAGGGGGAGGGGGGGGTCTCGGGATTTTTTCAAGCCAAATATCCACGGGGCATAGTCCTCATAGTCCTGATTCTTTTTCTATTATGGCTCCTTCGGGTAATCAAACCCTTTCAGCAGCACTATTTAGAGTATTAGATTCTTTTTATCACTACACTGCGTTCGATAATAATTATTAAACACGTTAAAAACATTTATTTAAAAAGAGAAATAACAAATATACACAAAGAAACGAAAACTGAAACATTAAACATAAAATGCGGCATCAACCAGAAAAGCAAGATAATCTAAAAAGTTTCTATTCATCTAAAAGTTCGCATATATCTATGAGAATGTCTCGGTTATCTCCATCCATGTCTACCGGGAATTTTCGTTTTCTGTAGAAGTTGGATTTGGTGGTTTCGATCTAAGGAACTGGGTGACCAGCTCGTCACTGAAATCATCGGTCCAATATCTGGCAGAAGTTGATGAATTTTGGGTCTTCTTGACCTCTTGGTGTCGGTGCTGTGGCATCTTTATTGTGGATTCTATGCATAGGCTAATTCGCATCTCGTCATCTTCGTCAGTATAGAATCTGGGTACCGAAACGTCCCGTTTTACAAATTCGGGGGCTGCTCTGCGACCTGAACCGTGACCTCTTCCAATACCTTGGCAGCATTTTCCAGAAGAATGGTCCCCTCAGCCCGACGACGTTCACAGCGTCGTCGATTTTTACTTGAGTTGTTTCTTACTGGCTCTTAGAGTTTTGTCGGGACCGATAGAGTTTTTCTCCAGGATTTGGTCGTTGTGTCAAAGAAAAATTAAAAATTAAATAATCACAAAATTTACAAAAAGGAAGAAAAAAAATCTAACCGTGATGGATCAATAAAGATGTGCAATCACCATTGGTGGCCGAGAAAAATAAAGCAAATATTTCCAACTCTTCCTGTTTTATTAATACCGTAAAAATGGTTTTTGAAATTGAAACGTAATCTAAAATCCATTTTTGAAAACTTATATAAATCGTAAATTCTTTCATTCACATTTCTCATTTACGTCTAACACTAGTCGATCCCCTCAATAGGTATAACTTGTAGACAGGATTTTTCGAAAAAACAATTTTCTTACTTAAACATTTATTCAAATGTTAATCCTCCTAAAGTCTAAACGATTTTCCCGTGATTTTAATTAAGTTACCGCTCCGTCCACCATTCATGAACGCTGCGGTAAAATTCAGTGGAGTCCTACTTTCGAGATCAGTACAAAGCTGACCTGTCCCAGGAGACTCAGAGGGGCGGAAAATGATAAATCGACACGTCAACGTCTCTCAAACTTAACTGCAGGAATCGAATTTCAATTCAACATTTTTCCAACAGACTACTACAATATTATATAAGTATTTAAGGGGGACCTGTCACGATACTAAAAGTATCGCAGCCATCCATAAAAATAAATCAAAATGTTAAGATCAAAAAGTGGGGGACTACGATCTTAACACAGTTCGTTTATCTGACTCCAATCTAATAATAATATAAAATTATATTTAAAATATAAACTAATCAAAATATAAAAAGGTCGGTTGTGGTCCTATGCAAATAAATAAGGCAAAGACAAATTATTTACCTATACAATTTATTTGGCGTTAACAATAAATTTACAGCGTATATATGTGTATAGTTTAATAGAATATACAGATAACTGGATCAAATGATCCCTGCCAAATGGCCCGCAAGAAGTCGATGGTCACTATGCAGACGCAACGACTTATCCTATAGGACAGAGGGCAAGTAAGAAAATAATTTTTGGGCACCCCAAGTATCCGAAAACGGTCTCTGTTTTAGATACTTTAGATTTTAAATTAATTATTTTAATTAATAAGCCGGATTTCTGAACCCGCTTTTATCCTTTTGTTTTCTTTATTTATTTATTACAAAAAATTACCCAAAATCAGGATAAGATGTATCCCTTTCGAAATGGTTTGAAAGTTCTTCGAGATATACGATTTTCCTTTTTCTCTAATAATAAATTTCCTTTTCGATTCAAAGAAATGATTTTCTTTCTGTTTCCTTTTCTTTTTCCAAATATCCTCTGCTCCTTAGAAAATCTTTGGCTCTCTTTATATAATGTTGGTTCGGTCTAAAATCCTCGACAATATGCTCCGGCTGTTGTATTTAATCCGTTTTCTTAATTCTGATTAATTCAATAATCCTTTATTTTCACCAGCTGTTTATAGAGTTCCTAATTGATTGACGTATTTATTTTCCCTGATCGTTCCTTTAAGCTGCTCGCAATCGATTCTTTCCTTTTTTTTTGATTTGAATATCGTTGGAATCCTCGCTAGAAATTGATTTTTCTAATCACCGGCTTTTTCCTATTATTTTATTATCGGCCCTGTACTAAAAAATAGTCCTCTATTTATATTAATTAAAAATTAATGAAATTACCAATTTTAGACCCGCGTCATCTGAAATCCAAATTTGGTAATTTTCCGATGACGCATTTCCATTTTTTAGCAATTTTCAATTGCTTAATTCTAAATTTGGTAATTGTTTTCTTGACGTCACTAAACGTCATCACAATATATTTTTTTTTTTTTTTAAACGTCACTGTTTAGTGACGTCAGAATGACTCAACTATCTTTTTTTTAAGGCTAAGAGCCTGTACTTAACAAATCTTACCCCCTAAAAGATTTTCGTCCTCGAAAAAAGAATATATTTATATTTTTCCTACTGCGAGCCATTTGCCTTACAAGATATATATATATATACAGTACAAAAAAAAAATCAATAATAAATTACAACACCAAGACATAATAACAAAAATTAATAGTCAGAAGCGCAAATCAAAATCAAATATGTCATGGATCACAAATATAAATGTCTGTTTCACACTGGTTCTCCTGGCATTGAATTCTCTTAGTTTTCTTCGGGATCTTCAGGCACGCGATATAAATGAGGATCTGTTGAATTGTATCGGTTACGCGCTTTATGCTCACGTAACGATTTTGCGAGTCTCTTCGCCATTGTCTCCGGTTCATACGATAGGGCTAGTGCCTCCCTGTCTAAGGAGCTTATTAGTATTACTGACGATACCAAGTATGGGATTCCGTCCACATCAATTTCTTGGTATTTGGGGTTTGAATTTACCGCCATGCGGGTAATTTCTTTCCCATCATATTGGGTAACTCTTGGACGCCAGTGGCTGCTTGGCCTTCGGTACCACATAGGATCGTATCCATCTGTGTCTACCAAAATTGGCTTCAGGATCAAATTTTCTCGATTTGTTCTTAACTTCTCGGCCACTTCAGGCTCCGTTTTTACTTTTAGTTGCTTTTGTAACTCAGCGTTTGGGGGTACATATGATACTTCTTCTATATCGTCATCTGGTTCATTGAATATCTTTTTGGGTATTGTCGGACTTGACTGTGACGGTTTTACTTGTGGTTGACTTTGTTTAACTGGTTCCTTCTTTTTGAATAACCTTTTAACTACGCTTTTCATACCTCCACTTTCTGTCTTTGCTTTCTGTCCCGCTGGAGGGATTGCCACCTTTTTCAAACTTGTGGCTTTTTCGGGATAATTTGGGTTACTCGTGGATGGTCTCATGACCTTTTCTTGCTGATAGGCAGCATTCGAATTTTGTGGGATTCTCTTTTCTGGCTGATCGGCAGCACTTTTTGTTACTTGGGCTATTGTAACGTCTGGTGGCGGGGACAATTCGTCTTCTTTTTGCACTTTTGCGTCTTTTGGTATCATAGGTAATTTTCGTTTTATAACAACTCGTTGGTCACCTTCTGAATGAGTATTTTGTGGGATTGCTATATGATCCAACCATTCATTCTGAATGCTCATATATATTTCTCTAATAGTTCGGACCTCCTCATTGTCTACTACTAGATCCTGCCGGCTCTCCGGAGCCTTTTTTAGGAAATATTTTGAAAGGAAAGGCAAGTGATAGTATCCTTGCATCTTAGGTACCCGTCGATCTTCTAAGATTTTGATTGAGGCCAGATCTCGGATACCCAATAAACGCTGTGCCGGTAGATGGGCTACCGCTAATAACTTTTTTACCATTAATCCAACTACTATCTTTTTGTCACAAATTTTTCTAATCATGTGACAACATTCTTCATCATCCAAATTACCTCGAACATCTGGTTCTTTTAAATGATATTGGTGGGTTTGATAGTGTCTAACAGGTTCTCTGGGGGTGACTATGGTGTTTAATAGTTGTTGGCCCGAGAAATCTGAGATAGATATCTCCAATAGAACAGGATCCATGCCTACTCGGGATAAGGCATATCCAGCTGCCACGAAAATTGTGGATAGATTTTCTTCTTCTCTGGTTAGACGCTTCCTCAAGAAGGACTCCCCATTATGGATTGTCGCTTCAGTTGTGTTGTAGCACCAGGAAGGTTCCAAATCCGTTACTATTCTGTATGGTTTTTGGTAATTTAATATTTCCAAACAAACAATCGAGTTTGGCTCTGTTGTCTTTATTTGCAAATTCTTTTCTCGTCCCCATCAGAATAAGATAACTCGAAAGTGCTATGTCTGTCCAACTCTATAGGGTTTGGCATTCCACTCAGAAGTACTATCAAAGGTTTGTTAACGGCGTGGAGCCAAATATGGTTAGTTCTGGGGACAATCTTTAAATTCTCTAAAGACATCTGCTAATTTTAGGGTTTTGCTGCTCTTCACTACTGTGATCAGCATTTGCCTCCTTGGGCCTCTTGGGAATTTAAAATCGTTAGGTATGTCCACTCGTCTTGGATAATACCAGTGATTATGAATTAAGGGGTTGGTTTGTGACGTAATGGTCGTCGTCATGAACCGGTAGACGAATTCTTCTTTGTAAGACGTATAGGCTTCGATAGAGCTCACGGTTTTGTCGTAGGTTTGGATTGCGTGCTTCATTGGGATTTTGTGGATTAGGCTTTCTGCTATCTACAATGTAAACTGATTAACTATTTGTATCACATATCGTGATAAGATTGCCAGGAAAAATGACATTCGCGGATGTCATATTATAATTTACTTACACTACTTACAAAATGGTGAGACTTTGTTCCCCCTATACTTCAGTTTCATAGTAATTTTCCCCATATCTGTTATCATATAACGTTATATGGGTCATATGCACAGCAACTATGAATATTAATAATAACATTATAGTTATTCCCTCCGTTATTGAAATTATTATCCATAGCGGGATTTTACCCTTATTCGTAATCGAGCATGTACAATTATCTGTCGAGAGTCTTAATGCTCTTATCTGTTTTACTTTTGGGATTTTTAAATTTATAGTTAAATTTTCTTTGGGGATCGATAATTTTACTTTTGGGATAGGTAAACTCTCCGCTGCCAGCTTCAGACTCGATATATTCAATAAATTTATTCCATTACACCTTGTGGTATTCACCAATCTTGCTCTTGGGTTTTTATATTATCTTTTTCCTTCTTGGGAGGTGATAATTCTAATACCTCGCGATATATTGTATGGCAGCCACGCTTTAAGTCGAACTCAAAGTATGTGATATTCGCTTCCGTGGTTCGAGCTGGTCTTATTACCCATTTACGGCCTTGGTATTGTTGGTTCAACACCATCCTGGTTATGGATTCTCCGTTTTCTATCACTATCAATACCACTAGTCTGTGGTTCTTGCTCCCAAAGTTATGTGCAAATAAGGCCGTTTGCCCATCATATGAAATCTTTACCTTTTCCGTAAAGTTTGCTGTTTTGATATACCAAGCGACTTTATAATCAACTTCCCATTGCCTTCTCATATTTTGGATATATGAATGAACTTCTAAACTATACTCCGTTTCTGGTGATAAGTTATCAATTACTCTTTCTCTTTTTCCATCATCTAAATCAAACGTCATTTCACTTTCCTCTGTTGAGAAGTGAAATTGGTACTTCATTTGGAAGTAATGCTTCAGAAATATTCTAAATGATCTGTCTGTACGCTGGTATCCAACATTCGACATTTGCTTGGCGACAGGTAAGAAATCCTCAAACGCATATGTTAACGCCATTATGCAACTTATTATTGTCGCAAACGTCACTTTTTTTGGTAATTGTCTCGATCTCAATGGATATCTCTCGGATTGTTCTCTCAGAATTCCTTTATCTGGTTTTTTCTCTTTAATTATTATTTTTGGAAACTCAATTTTGGCTGTTTCAGTCTGCTTCTCTTTGATTGCTGATTTTGGATACTTGACTTTTGTAGTGTCCGTTTTTTGTTTTGTTGGCGGAGCACACTTTTTGCATCGATTTACGTGTAACATAATAGGTTCGGCTTTCTTGTTAGCTACCAATTGCAAAACCACATTTGTTTCGGTTGCTTTAAGTACCTGATACGGTCCTTTGAAATTTCTCATCAACTTTGGTGACAGACCCTTCTTATTTGAGTGGCTTTCCAACATGACAAAATCCCCAACTTGGAATCCATGATCTTTCGCTTTTCGATCATAATATTCCTTCATTGTTTCTTGATTATATTTTATATTGAGACCGGCCTTTGCCCACGCTTCTTGCATCCTTTCTCTCATTTCAAATAGGTAATTAGTTTCATCTAAATTTTGCGTTGCTTTTGGATAGAAAATCAAATCCACTGGCATTTTACTGTGTCTCATATACATGAGATAGAAGGGTGTTTCCCCTGTTACCGAATGTACCGAATTCCGATATGCAAACAAACACGATGGTATATGCACATCCCAATCTATTTGTCTGGAATTTACGTATGACGCCAACATGTTGGCCAAGGTTCCGTTGAACCTTTCCACCAATCCATCTGTCTGGGGGTGGTATGGAGATGTGTTTAACTTCAATATTCCGAAATAGTCATTGATACTTTTGAGGAGATTGCTCATGAAGTCCTTTCCCCTATCTGTTAATAGCTTTGAAGGCACTCCATATCTGAATACTATTTGCTCAACAAATATTCTTGCTATAGTATCTGCCTTATGATTTGGAATCGGGAAAGCTTCGGGCCATTTTGTGAGATAATCACAAAAGACCAGTATAAATTTATTTCCCCATGCTGATTCTTTGAACGGACCCAATACGTCCATGGCTGTCATCTCCATCGGGGTGGATGGTACAGGCATTGGTTTTAACGGTACATGTGACTTTTTCCCAGTGTTCCTCCTGGTAACACATATCTTGCATGTTTGGCACCATTGTTTAACATCTTTTTTCATATCTGGCCAAAAATATTTCGCTTTTAATCTAGACAATGTATGTCGTACTGAAAGATGCCCTCCCAAAGCTCCATCATGATATTGTAGCATTAAAGGTTCCCGGTACTTACTTGGTACCAATATCACATTGTCTTTGGTTTCCACGTATTTAATGAGACCTTCTTCCAAGATAAACTTCTCTTTATTCTTTTCCCAGTACTTTTGAAATTCATTTGGTACTGCTTTTGTCTCTATGGCTTGTCTGATCATATTTATTTCATCATCACACTTTTGTGCTTCCACTAATTCTGACAAGGTGTTTGCTTCTCTTGTTAACACAAAGATTGTTCCTTCCAATCTACCTTCTTTTAAATCTTCTTTTTCTGGTTCTTGTTCCATTCGTGATAGGGCATCGGCATTACCATTCGCCTTCCCTTTTCGATAAACGATTTCAATATTGTACGGCTGTAGTCTCAGAGCCCATCTTACTAACTTTGATGCTTCATCTCTGTGTTTCAATAACCATTGTAATGGTCTATGATCAGTGTAAAAAATGACTTTTCTGCCCCATAGGTAATGACTAAATTTTTCCACGGCAAAAACTAGAGCTAACGCTTCTAATTCAATAACTGCATAGCTCTTTTCGTGTGGCTTTAATCCTCTACTTGCATATGCAACTGCATATTCATCTCCAATTTCATCTTGTTGTCCCAGTACTGCACCAATTCCTCTAGTACTGGCATCTGTCATCACCATAAATTGTCTCTTGAAATCTGGGAATCTCAAGATGGGTGGTTTTACCAACGCATCTTTTAAATTGTTGAAAGCTTGTTGTTGCTCGTCTCCCCAATCAAATTTTACTCCTTTCTTTTCTAGGACCGTCAAAGGAAATGCAATCGCGGAAAAATTTCTTATGAATTTGCGATAATACCCCGTCAAACCTAAGAATCCTTTGATTTGTTTGACATTCGTTGGCTGGGGAAAGTTTTTCACTTTCTCTGTATTAGCTGGGTCTGGTTTTACACAATCATGAGATATCACATGTCCCACATAGATCACTTCTTGCTCTGCCCATTTACATTTACTGGGTTTCACTTTGAGATTAGCCATTATTAATCTTTTAAAAATGTCCTCTAAATGTTCTAGATGTTTATCTAAGTCTTCCGAAAATATGATAATATCATCAATATACACCATCGCATGATGTGCGTCCATCAACATTATATTCATCGCCCTCTGAAATGTTGGAGGGGCTCCTTTTAATCCGAATGGCATCACTAAGTACTCGAAGTGATCATCGGCTGTAGAAAAGCCTGTCATCGGTATCGAATTTTCACTCATTTTAATTTGGTAAAAACCTTTTTGTGCATCCATCACAGTGAAAAGTCTCGAATTTTCATTTTATCATATATATAGTCTAACAGTGGCAGCGGGTGATTATCACTTACGGTCTGCTCATTAATTTACGATAATCATTACATAATCTTACCGACCCGTCCCTTTTAGCTACAACCACAAGCGGAGAAGAATAAGGAGATTTACTTGATCTAATTATATTGTATTTTTGCATTAATTTAATTTGTTTATTTACTGGTTCCTGTAAACTTGTGGGATTCTATAGGGTCTGATTTTAATAGGCTTAGTTTCAGTTAAATTAATTTCATGCTCTAATATATTTACTTGGCCTAAGTCATATTCATGTTTTGCGAAAACTTGGTCATATTTTCGTAATAATTGATTCACTTTGATATTTTCCCTTCTCGTGAGGGCTTTACTATCACAATTTGGAGCATCATAGTACTCTATATCTGGATCTTTTCCTCTTCGTGCACTGACATTACTTGTGCAACTTTCTCTTGGGTGTCTTTTAGTTTCACAATTTTCCCCACTCGTGTATCTGGATACAATCTCAGCGTTTTGTTATCCATATTCGCGATTCTGATCGGGATTCTTCCTCCCGTATAGTTGCTAGATTTTGTGCAATAGAGTATTATACTTACTCGCAAATTCCGCTTTTGGTTCGAAAATGACATCACCTTCCATTTTTTGGTGAGTCGCCACAAAACAAACTGTTTCTGTTCGCGGTGGTATGGTAACCACCCGGTCTAGGAAAACCACATCTATATTATATGATTTCCTCTTCCTTCCCGTTAATTTACCAACTCGCCAGTTGCACAATCAAATACAATGTCTTTCAACTTTTTGAGTATATCCATACCCACAATGCATTCTGCCATGCATTCTCTGGTGACTTTTATGTCATGCCTGAACTTTTGGTCACAAAGTCTCAATTCGCAATCTAATATTCCTATGACATTGATTGCTTGACCGTTAGCTCCTGTCGCTGTTGTCAAAGTGGGGACAATTGCTTGCAATTCAGTTTCATTTAACAAGTTTGCCTCTATCATCGTCAAATCTGATCCTGAGTCAATCAGTGCATGGACTGTATGTCTATTGACTTTCATTTTGATTGTTGGTTTATTCGCCAAATTTCCTGTGGCTACCATACATATCGATAAAATTCCAAAACGTTTTCTCTGAATTTCTTTGCTTCACATTCGATTCTTTCTGCTTCTGGCTGACTTTGTTCGTCATAACTTTGTTTAATTTCTCTAAAGTACTAAACGGGTATGCTGGTACTTTTTTCATAGTTTTCATTCCCATTGTGGGCATTGTATCGTATTGTCTTTCACGTTTTGGCCATGGTGAAAATGGAGTCTTTTCCAAATCTGTTCTATCATCATAGCGATATAGAATCTCTTGCTCGACTTCCCTCGGTATGATCCTTTTGTTGGCCTCATACGGGGTCTAAATTTTTGGTAAAGTTCTGTTTTCTCCTCTTTCTCCGCTGATAAGGGTACTGGTATAAATTTTCCGCTTTCAAAATTTTGAAATTCGGTTTTTTGTTGTCTGGTTTTGATAAGTTGTAATCTCGGGCTATGTTGCCCTCTATGTTACCTCCCTCGTCAGAATTGTCATCGTCTCGATGACTATAATCCTCGTCCCACTCTCTCACTATTTCGTGCTTGATTAAATTTCTCTGCTTCATCATTTTAATTTCCTTGTTATGATGTCTGAATACTGCGAAATCTGCACATAATGGGCACATTCCCAATAATAGCTTCCAAGACCATCCTCCGATCTTGAAGATACTATACGTGGATAATAGTTGTGATGCAATGATTTTTAGTATCATAAATATTGCATATATTCCTGAACATCCAGCTACAAAAATGCCAAACTCGTAAATCTTCCCCAGATTTTCCTTATTACATTTGACGCTGCTTGTCTGTAATGATCTGGTCCGAATAATAAATTATAATCCGGTTTTCCATCATAGTGCTTGTAAATCCTGGTTATTATTTCTGTAACCCCTCGATCACGCACTTGTGGAAAAGCAATAGCTCTCCTGGCTTCCTCTATGTCTTCAGGAGTGTATACACCTCCCTTAGGCAATTCGTTAAGTGGTCTGAATTCCACTTTGATATCAATTTGATAGCTTGAAGTATTTCTACTGGCTTTGGATGGTGGTTTACGATCTGGTAATGTTATCCAGTGATTGTTTATCTTGTAAAGCGGTGACATTGCCGGATTACACGTTGATTTCTGGGGTTCTTCTCCTTCTTTTAAGATTCTATGCGTCACAGGTGCCACGAACCGTAGCTTACCTTCGTATAACACTGGGAGTTCCAGAGTGCATTTATCATACTTGGCAATTTCGACTTCAACTATCTTGCATTGATAACTGTAGATGGCCTCACCCATGATCCTGCCGAATGTTCCATGTTCCATCAACATTGGCATTATTAGATCTGGATTTGCCACAGAAATTGCTAATCTATTTCGTATTATTTCTCGGTTCAACCGACAATCGTTCAATACTACCTCTTGGTACATCTCTTGCATTTGCCTTTGCAAATCATGATACAAGAAATCAATTTTGTTGTTCACGTATTTTATAATTTTGACATCTGACGTATGCATCTTTTCCGCTGCTGGTATATACTTATGAGATAAATATATACCCTTGTAATTGGTTTCATAAACCGTTGTACTACATTTCATCTTTTTCCCTTTTCTGACCAGACGTATGGCATCATTAGGGTCTTTGGACACTAGCACCAATGGTGTGCTTTTTTCAGAAATATCCTCTCTATTGATTTTCTGCATTTTCTTTTCACCCCATACTCCATCTTGGTATTTATGGCTCGTAAATCTTGTTCCATTTAACTTTGTAAAGGCTGTTTTCTTTAGATATCCCAATTCGCAAAATTCTTTCATGGTTGAGTACACGAGTGTAGCAGCTCCCGTTCTACAATATCCCAACTTTACATTGCATTCCGGATGGGTCATCATTTTTCCTGATGCCACCTCAAATGTTCCTTCATACTCTCGTAATTCTATAGAATAGTCTTCGACGTCTACTATGCTGTTTATCACATCCCTGCCTCTTGTTTTGGTTCTGCCCACACATGATCCATCTGCTTCTATGGGACCTCCCCTGGTAATAGTTATCCCAAGTTTCTTTCCGACTTCCGCTGAAATCGTTACTTCGTTGTCTATTTTGAGAGTACTGGTACGAAATGCATTTATACAGTCATCCACCTGTATTGGTACTGATCTGGGTATCAATTTGGCTTCTAAAAATACCGAATAACTGTGTCTGCCACAATAAATATTCAAATGTTGCTTCTGCAATCTGCACTCTTTCACTCTTTTCGGTAAATCGGTTTCTTGATAGACATGGTATTCCACATCCTCTCCCTTGGTTACTTTATCTGGATATGCTTTCCTACATCCACTGTATCTACCAACGAATAAATTTTGCTAATGACGGATTACTGCAGTCGTATGCCGTCATTGAGTTCACTTGTCGTAATATTCCCATCATTACCAA
This sequence comes from Schmidtea mediterranea, assembly GCA_022537955.1. Lineage (NCBI taxonomy): Eukaryota > Metazoa > Platyhelminthes > Tricladida > Dugesiidae > Schmidtea > Schmidtea mediterranea. The sequence continues at coordinate 82,974 of JAKGRZ010000118.1, forward strand.
CATCATCATCATCATATTTGCCGAAGCTTCCCATGTTTTGTGGATTCACTCCCTGATTTCCGCCATTATTTGAAATGTTCTCATTTAACACATACGTTGGTTTTGCCGTTCCTTTGATCGCCCAAAACCGATTTTCTGCCATCCATTCTTCGAAATTGTCTGATATAACTTTAGTCATTCTATCTAGTTCTGGATTTATACGTGACTGATCTTTTTGTATTACTTTAAATACATCCTTGAACATCATTGCCAGGATCATTATCATTTTGCCTCTTGTCAGGCCTTCTCCGATAAATCGTTCGGCCATATCTAGTATATCTGCTCCTCTCATGGCTTCGGAATTTTCCTCATGGCTTCTCTAATTTCTACTGTTAACTTTTTCACATTTACGCCTGGATCCTTTGGATCTGCCAGTCTTGTTTTAAAAGCCTCATGATCTGCTGTAATCTTCTCCACATCATTGATTTAAATGTTGGATGATTTTCACTATCATCATCAATTTGTTTTGCTATCCCCGCCAACGCTTGACGAGTTAGATTCTGTATTGTCTCTGGATTTAATTGTTCATTTGGGGGTGGTTTCATTTGACTTTTCTTTGGTCTACCCCTCCCATCTTTTTTAACTTTAATCTCTGATTGGATTATTCCTGGTCTGGCTGGTGGTCTGGTTCTCGTGACGTGCTTGCACCACATTTGTTTCTTCTGGATCGAGCTGGATAATTGTCTCTCTCTCGTCCTCTATTATCTGCTGTCCGAATACTCTCTCGGTATCAGCTTCTCTATTTTCTCCCTCTGTGGGGTTGATCATAGTTTTCAGAAATCTCTCAATTTCCTCATCCAAATCCACCGGATATGGAGGTAGTGTGCAAATTCCCCTTTTGGCAATTCCACCTGTACTGGTTCACTTTCCATTTCCTGGCAGTCGGCAATCTCATTATTGACCATGGCTCCCTTGGAAGTTCAATTGGTACTATTAACACTTGGGTTTCCTCTCTTGGGAAACATCCCACATCTACCAGGAATTCGTCATCGTCCACCTGGCATCCGTGTATCACTATTAGAAATAATCCTTGCAATATCTCCGAAAGTCTCTCCTGGTTTTCTCCCTTGTGAAAACAGACCAATTGTTGCTTCAATTTTCCCTCTCCTGGGTATTCTGATTTCTAACCACAATGGACCTTATCTGTGGTTTCAGGCGAATAGTGTCGATTTTGATACATAACAACTTTCTTTGTGCCTGAAATGGTGAAGTCATTTTATAAAGGCAGCACCAATGGATTATATCTTCATATTCTGGCATGCGTATATCTAACATCCCATCCATTATTCCTATGGCTTCCATCTCTAGGGGTTGTATTAGCTCGAAATCCACCTTTTGGAATTGCATTAGCTGATTAACTGTTCAATTTCCTTTCCAGTTATCATTAAACACATTATCTGTGTCTATCACTTTTACTTTTTTGTCGGTTTAAACCAGTCTGCCGTATTATTGTGTGTTGGCAATATTCATTAACTCAATAAACGTGTTCCTTCTACCTTTTCAGCTCCCATATTTATACAACACATAATTACAACCGGCCTCGCTCTTTTCGTAGCTTTCACGAGTTCTCCCACATTTCCTTGGGGTTATTTCAAACCTATGCACATTTTCCCAGGAATACTGTAAACATACTGCTCACTTGTCATTGGGCATTTTCGGGCTTGCTCGATTTTCCTATTAGGTTTTATCAATAATAATCAGTCTTCATTCACCTTTCTAGAGTGGCTAATTATTCCGAGAATTTTTCAATTTCAGCTTCCCTCAATTTTCCTCTTTATCAAGTCCTCTTTTTTAATTTCCTCTACTACTTCGCTTTCCGCATTTATCGCGATATTTACTAATGCTGCCACAATTTTTCTTAGTTTCCCTTTAGAAGATTCCTAATTCTTCGTCTACGATTGTATTTAGTTCCGATCAACATCTCTTTGTGGATGACGTGGCTTTTCTGCTCTCGTTCATTGACATATTTACATCAGATTTTTCTGGCAAAACCGCTAAAACCATTGCAGGCTTCGGCTCACGGACCATAGCCAATCGATTTTTATCTGGTGAAACCGCTAACAATTGTTCTGGCTTTTGGCTCATTGTCATAGGCATCGATTTTATTGGTTAAAACCGCTAAACCAATACTGCTGGTTCACACACTTCACTGTTCTAACTTGAAATCATTTTCCGAATCTCACGGTATTAAACTCAATGGTCCGTTCTGATGCTTTTTCTGGCTTCGAAACATTAAACCTCATTATCATCAAATAATTTATCATTTGTCGTTGCCGAGCTAAACCTGCTTCTCTCTCTCTGAATTATCTAATTCGAGTTGTTGTAGATAGTTAATCTCTGTTCCGTACATTACTGCAACGTAGTTTGTTTGGCCGCAAATTCTCTAGTATTATTATTGGTATTGACATTACACATACTGTTCTGTGGACAAGAAGATCATCATGACCAAATTTTCTCAATTTACTCGACACTTTTACTTTCCTGTCGATTTAAAACCTTTTCAAATTCTTCTTCTTTTGTAACAATTATTTAATTTCGATAATTATTATTATTATTATTACTTTGAAACTCGATTTTGAATTCATTATTATATTATTTTAAAAAATTATTACCTGAGAATTTCCCCAAATTTATTTTGCCAAACTGACGCTAATGTCCCTTTGCTTTACATTTATCGCAGCTTAATCGAACATTTGCAATCAATTAGCGAGAATGATTATCTACCCATCATCTTGGTACATAACTTTATCTCCTGGTGATACTCCCAATTACTAGTACAATCTTTAGATAGGATTTCTCTTTAAATGACAATTAAAACACTCGATATCAGATTTATTCGCCGCTAACTGCAAAAATTATTTACTTTCCTATACTACTTCAATTAAAACCGACTTTTCTCGTTAGTTCCTCAAATTCCCTATGTGCAAACTCAAAGCATTTTCATTGCGATTGATAGGCCTGCCCAAACATGGTTCTTTAACTAATGCAAGGCGAGCTCATTACCCAACGGCGTTCTATCTCAAAGCTTCGTTCAGCTACATCATGATTTGATACGCGAACTCCCAACATGCTCATCCGAATCTGTCGTCTGATTATAAATTGCTGTCGTTCTCGTGCATCCCCCGGTAAATCTATTGGTCAATGCTACTCTAGGATCATCCAGAATACTGGGTGGTGCTAATGACATCATTATATATTTCGACTGCGCACATAACCTTTATAGGTATAACGTGTACACAATCTTCAATCAAACGGTTTCAAGGAGGCTAATGTTCTTCGTCCATTAGAAAATATTCGGACATAATACTAAGGAAATTCACCTGGATTTACCAATATTAAGATATTTAAAACAGCGTATAGATTAGGTTATCTCATAAAAAATCCGGCCGCCTAGGTGGTATGCTCTGGAAACATATCAGAATTATAAAATTCGGTTAAATAATTAATCATTGGGTGTTGTTATTAAATATTTTCGGATAAATTAAATCTATTAATAAGTTCTTGAAATGCAATCCTGCCATTATATTGTTCTATTTCTAACTACACTCTCTAGATTTTGCCTATACTTAACAGATTTCTTAGTCTCAATATTTACAAAAACATTTATAATCATGTTCTTATTTTTCAAACCGCCTTATATCCCCGATTCTATATCACGTCGGGGCAACTCACCAAAACTGTTAAAGATCAAAAGTAGTGGACTACTAAATTTAACACAAGCTTCGTTATTGACTCCAATACTATAATTAAATTAATATAATAAAATTAATATTTAAAAATATAAGACTTCAAATATAAAAAGTCGGTTAGATCGAGTCCTAGCAAATACAAATAAGATAAACTAGACAAGATATTACGCTATACAATTATTTTGGGTAACATATAAGTTTACAGCTCATAGTATGTGTATTAGTATTTAATAGCAATATACAGATTACTGGAATCAATGATCCCTTGATCAAATGGCCCGACAAGAGTCGATTCACTATTGCAACGCAACGTACAGTATTCTTACAGGACAGCAGGGACAATAAGAAATAATTTTGGGCACCCCAATATCGAAAACACGGGTATCTGTTTAAGTACTTTACGATTTATAAAATTTAACTCATATTTAATAATTATAAGACCGGATTTCGATACCACGCTTTTATCCTTTTGTTTTCTTTATTATATTATTCAAAAATTTACCCAAATCTAGAAGATATAAAGATGAAAATATCCCTTCAGAAATGGATTTGAAAGTATCTTCAAGAGATACTACGAATTTTCCTTTTCTTCTCATCTATATATCCTTTTCGATTCTCAAAGAAATGAACTTCTCTCTCATTTTTCCTGTCTTCCTTTTCATTTCCAAATATCCTCGCTCTTTAGAAAATCTTTGGCTCTCTTTATATAATGTTGGTTCGGTCTAAAATTCTCGCAATCCGCTTCTGGACTGATTTAATCAAGGCGTTTTCCTTCATTCTGATCTTAATATCATAATCCTTTATTTTCACAGCTGTTTATAGACGTTCCGTATTGATTACGTATTTATTTCCTGATCGTTCCTTTAGTGCTCGCAATCGATCTTTCCTTCTTCTTTTGCTATGAATACTTGGATCCTTCGGGTAGAATTGATATCTTTCCCTACATCACCGGGCTTTTTCTATATTTTATTTAATCGGCCCTGATGTACTAAAAAATAAGTCCGTTCATACTTTTATTAATTAAAAATCTAATGAATTACCAATTTTAGACCGCGTTCATCTAGTGAATCCCAATTTGTAATTCCACGATGACGCACTCTTCCCATTTTAGCAATTTTCAATTGCTTAATTCTAAATTTGGTAATTGTTTTCTTGACGTCACTAAACGTCTTACAATTATTTTTTTTTTTTTAAACAGTCACTGTTTAGTGATGTCAGAATGATGCTCACCTATCTATTTTCATTAAGCTAGAAGCCTTGTAGCTTATCAAAACTTCTAAAGATAAATATATAAAATGTATTTAAATAAGTTCATTAACGCATTAAAACCACTTACAAGTTTCAAAATGGGGTCAATCTAGCACCTTTAAATATAGGAATGTAGGAAATGGCTTAATCTATGTCTAAAACATATCCATAATTGTGTTATCTAGAACAACATTTAAACAAAAATAAATTTATAAGAATTTGTTGAATTGTGAAAATGGCTGATGAAAGCATACACATGCCACTAGGCAAGCAGAATCATAATAAAATATTAAATTAACTCAATATAAATTCACTGAAAACGCTTTAGATGCATACGAGAAACAATGTTAAAAACATAAAACCGCCAAAACTTTGCAAATAAGGTTTGAAATACATAGGCGGAAGTGGCACCAGTGTAAAAGATTTAAAGATGACAAAGACAATACTCAGCACAGAATATTCCAAAAAAAAATGTAAATTTAATGAAATAAATTAAGAATAATAGAAAAATAATATGAACAAATAAAAATTAAAATAAAGAATTAAAAAACCACGAAAAAATGGCGGAAAAAAGTTTAAAATTCGCGATTGGTGTGACCACTAATCGGCGTAAATAGTAAAAAATCAATAGCCATATTTCATAATTTTAGAACAAAATTTAATTTTGAATTCTAAACGACTTTAATCGGCAAGTTTTAAA
>JAKGRZ010000119.1:0-86970 GCA_022537955.1 Schmidtea mediterranea
TGACTTACTTTTAAATGATATTGAAAAAACATTTGTTACTTTTTTGAAAAATTCGAAAATATTCTATGTTTTGGTCCAGCGTGACATTGGAACTTGTGTACTTTTCACTAGAAAAAAATTTTGAAAAATTTTTGAATGACTTGAAATATATTGTACTTTTCAACATAGAAAAAATTTTGGAAAAAAAATTTGAATGACCTTGACCTACTTTTAAATGACCTTGAAAAAAAATTTGTACTTTTTTGAAAAAATTTCGAAAAATATTCTATGTTTTGGTCCAGCGGTGACATAGGAAATTGTGTACTTTTCAACATAGAAAAAATTTTGAAAATTTTGAATGACCTTGAAAATATATGTACTTTTCAACATAGAAAAAATTTTGGAAAAAAAATTTGAATGACCTTGACCTACTTTTAAATGACCTTGAAAAAAAATTTGTACTTTTTTGAAAAAATTTCGAAAAATATTCTATGTTTTGGTCCAGCGGTGACATAGGAATTGTGTACTTTTTCAACATAGAAAAATTATTGAAAAAAATTTTTTGAATGACCTTTGAAATATTATTTATTCTTCAACCATAGAAACAATTGGAAAAATTTGAATGACCTTGACCTACTTTTAGATGACCTTGAAAAGTTGTACTTTCAAACACTAGAAAAATTTTTGAAAAATTTCGAAAAATATTCTATGTTTTGGTCCAGCGGTGACATAGGACATTGTTGTTACTTTCCACTAGAAAATTTTTGAAAAAAATTTGAATTGACCTTGAAAATTATTACTTTCAACATAGAAAAAAATTTGGAGAAAAAATTTGAATGACCTTGACCTACTTTTAAATGATATTGAAAAAAAATTTGTACTTTTTTGAAAAAATTTCGAAAAATATTCTATGTTTTGGTCCAGCGGTGACATTGGAAATTGTGTACTTTTCAACATAGAAAAAATTTTGAAAAAATTTTTGAATGACCTTGAAAATATATGTACTTTTCAACATAGAAAAAATTTTGGAAAAAAAATTTGAATGACCTTGACCTACTTTTAAATGACCTTGAAAAAAAATTTGTACTTTTTTGAAAAAATTTCGAAAAATATTCTATGTTTTGGTCCAGCGGTGACATAGGAAATTGTGTACTTTTCAACATAGAAAAAAATTTTGAAAAAAATTTTGGAAATGACTTGAAATATATTTGTACTTTTCAACATAGAAAAAATTTTGGAAAAAAAATTTGAATGACCTTGACCTACTTTTAAATGACCCTTGAAAAAAAATTTGTACTTTTTTTTTGAAAAATTTCGAAAATTTCTATGTTTGGGTCCAGCGGTGACATAGGAAATTGTGTAGTGATACTTCTCAACATAGAAAAAATTTTTGAAAAATTTATGAATGACCTTGAAATATATGTACTTTTCAACATAGAAAAAATTTTGGAAAAAAATTTGAATGACCTTGACCTAGCTTTTAAATGACTTTTTGAAAAAAAGTTGTACTTTTCAACATAGAAAAAATTTTGACATAAATTTTCGAAATATTTTATGTTTTGGTCCAGCAGAGTGAATAGTAAATCTTGTATTTTAACAGAAAAATTTTGAAAATTATTTCGGACAAAATATTCTTGTTTTAATGTTCCGCGGTGACATAGGATTCGTTGTACTTTAAACATGAAAAAATTTTGAAACATTTTTGAATGCGCTTGAATATATGTTACTTTTTCAACATAAAATTTTCGAACAAACTTTCGAAAAATATTCTATGTTTTGGTCAGCGTGACTAGGAAAATTGCTGTACTTTTCAACATAGAAAAAATTTTGAAAAAATTTCTTGACATGAACTTGAAAATATATGTACTTTTCAAACATAGAAAAAATTTTGGAAAAAATTATGAACTGAACTTGACCTTCTTTTAAATGACCTTGAAAAAAACAGTTGTACTTTTTTTGAAAACAATTTCGAAAAATATCTATGTTTTGGTCAGCGGTGACATAGGAATTTGTGTACTCTTTTCAACATAGAAAAAATTTTGAAAACATTTTGACATGACCTTGAAAATATATGTACTTTTTCAACATAGAAAATGCTTGTGGAAAAAAAAAATTTGAATGACCTTGACCTACTTTTATTTACCTTGAAATATATTTTACTTTTCAAAATGAAAAAAAATTTGAAAAATTTTGGAAAAATTTCTATGTTTGGTCCAGCCAGGTGACATAGTAATTTTACTTTACCAGAAAAAAATTTTGAAAATTTTCGGAAAATATTCTGTTAAGTCCAGCGGGACATAGGATCGTTGTACTTTAAATATAGAAAATTCGAAAATATTCTATCTTTTTTGTCTAGCGTTGACATAGAAATCGTGGTACTTTTCACATAAGAAATTTTTTTTTTTGAAAAATTTTTGATGACCTTGAAAAAATATATGTTACTTCAACCATAGAAAAACTTTTGAAAAAAATTTGAATGACCTTGACCTACTTTTACATGACCCTGAAAAAAGTTGTTTACTTGTTCACATTAGAAAAAATTTTGAAACAAATTTCGAAAAAGTTTCTAGTTTTGGCGCAGCCGTGCAAGGAAATTGTTTTGTACTTTTCAACATAAGAAAAAATTTTGAAAAAAATTTGGAATGACCTTGAAAAATTGTACTTTTCAACATAGAAAATTTTTGAAAATTTCGAAAAATATTCTATCTTTTTTGGTCCAGCGTGACATAGAAATTCGTGTACTTTTTTTGAAATAAATTTCGAAATCTATGTTTTTGTCAGCGGTGACATTGGAATTGTTGGTACTTTTCACTAGAAAAAATTTTTGAAAAAATTTTTGAATGACTTGAAAATAATGTACATTTCAACATAGAAAAAAATTGAAAAAAAAAAAAAAAAAAAATTTGAATGACCTTGACCTGGAAATACCTGAAAAAATTTGTACTTTAAACGAAAAAATTTCGAAAATATTCTATGTTTTGGATCCAGCGGTGGACTGGAGGACAATTGTGTACTTTCAAACATAGAAAAAATTTTTGAAAAAAATTTGGATGACCTTGCAAATATATGTACTTTCAACATAGAAAAAATTTTGGAAAAAATTGTGGAATTGACCTTGACCTACTTTTAAATGACCTTGGGAACAAAAAATTTTGTACTTTTTTGAAAAAATTTCGAAAAATAATTCTATGTTTTGGTACCAGCGGTGACATAGGAAATGTGTACTTTTAACATGAAAATATTTGAAAATTTTGAATGACCTTGAAAAATATAGTGTACTTTTCAACATAGAAATTTTTGGAAAAAAAATTTGGAATGGACCTTCGACCTACTTGTTAAAGACCCTGAAAAAAAAACGTTTGTACTTTTTTGAAAAATTTGCGAAAAAATATTCTATGTTTTGGTCCAGCGTGGACATAGAAATTGTGTACTTTGTCAATAGAAAAAGGCTTTGGAAAAATTTGAATGACCTTGAAAATATATGTACTTTTCAACATAGAAAAAATTTGGAAAAAAAATTTGAATGACCTTGACCTACTTTTAAATGATATTGAAAAAAAATTTGTACTTTTTTGAAAAAATTTCGAAAAATATTCTATGTTTTGGTCCAGCGGTGACATTGGAAATTGTGTACTTTTCAACATAGAAAAAATTTTGAAAAAATTTTTGAATGACCTTGAAAATATATGTACTTTTCAACATAGAAAAAATTTTGGAAAAAAAATTTGAATGACCTTGACCTACTTTTAAATGACCTTGAAAAAAAATTTGTACTTTTTTGAAAAAATTTCGAAAAATATTCTATGTTTTGGTCCAGCGGTGACATAGGAAATTGTGTACTTTTCAACATAGAAAAAATTTTGAAAAATTTTGAATGCCTTGAAAATATATGTACTTTTCAAATAAAAAATTGGGAAAAAAATTTGAATGACCTTGGACCTACTTTTTAAATGACTTGAAAAAAATTTTGTTACTTTTTTGAAAAATGTTCGAAAAATATTTTATGTTTTGGTCCAGCGGTGACATTAGGAAATTAGTGTACTTTTCAACATAGAAAAATTTTGAAAAATTTTTGAATGACTTGAAAATATATGTACTTTTCAACATAAGAAAAAATTTTGGAAAAGAAAATTTGAGATGACCTTGGACCTACTTTTAATGGACCCTTGAAAAAAAAGTTTGTAATTTTCAACAAGAAAAAATTTTTTGAATAAATTTCGAAATTTTTATGGTTTTGGTCCAGCGGTGACTAGTAAATCTTGTAGCTTTTAAACAGAAAAAAATTTTGAAAAATTTTTCGATATTCTGTTAATGTCCAGCCGGTGACAATATGGAAATCGTGTACTTTAAAACCATGCAAAATTTTGAAAAATTTTGACAATGAGTGAAAATATATGTACTTGTTCACATAGAAAAAATTTTGAAAAAATTTCGAAAAATATTCTATGTTTTGGTCCAGCGGTGACATAGGAATTGTATTTTCAACATTAGAAAAAAATTTTGAAAACAATTTTTTGATTGAACTTTGAAAATATATGTACTTTTCAACATAGAAAAAAATTTTGGAAAAAATTTGAATGACTTGACCTACTTGTTAAATGACCTTGAAAAAAGGTTTTACTTTTTGAAAAATTTCGAAAATTCTATGTTTTTGGTTCCAGCGGGTTGATAGGAAAATTGTTGTACTTTCAACATAGAAACATTTTGAAAAATTTTGAATGACCTTGAAAATATATGTACTTTGCAAACATAGAAAAAATTTTGGAAAAAAATTTGATGACCTTTGACCTTACTTTTAAATTGACTTGAAAAAAAGGTTGTACTTTTCAACATAGAAAAAATTTTGATAAATTTCGAACAAAAATAATTTTTTATGTTTTGTCCAGCGGTGACATAGTAAGATCTTGTACTTTTACAGAAATTTTTGAAAATTTTTCGGAACAAGATTTCTGTTATGTCCAGCGGTGACATAGAATCGTGTACTTTAAATATAGAAAATTTGAAAATTTTTCATGAGCTTGAAAATATATGTACTTTTCATATGAAAAAATTTTGAACAAATTTCGCAAAATATGTCTTGTTTTGGTCCAGCGGTGACATAGGATTGTGTACTTTTAACATAGAAAAAATTTTTTTGAAAATTTTTGATGAACTTGAAATTATGTATTTTCACTGAAAAAATTTGGAAAAGATTTGAATGAATTGACCTACTTTTAATGACCTTTGAAAACAGTTTGTACTTTTTGAAAATTTTTCGAAATATCTATGTTTTGCGTCCAGCGGTACATAGGAATTGTGTTACTTTGCAACATAGAAAAATTTTGAAAAATTTTTGAATGACCTTTGAAGATATATGTACTTTTCAACATAGAAAAAATTTTGGAAAAAATTTGAATGACCTTGACCTACTTTTAAATGATTGACCTTTGAAAAAAGTTGTTACTTTTCAACTAGGAAATTTTGAAAAATTTTCGAAAATTTCTATGTTTTGGTTTCAGCCGGGTGACATAGGAATTGTTGTACTTTTCAACATAGAAAAAAATTTTGGAAAAATTTTTGGATGACCTTGAAATTATATTCCTTTTCAACATTAGAAAAAATTTTGGAAAAAATTTGACATGACCTTGCCCTACTGTTTAAATGACCTTGAAAAAAAGTTTGTACTTGTTCAACATAGAAAAAATCTTTGAATATAAATTTCGAAAAATTTTATGTTTTGAGTCCAGCCGGTGAGCATAGTAATTTGTACTTTTTTAACAGAAATGTTTTGAAATTTTTCGAAAAAATATTCTGTTAATGTCCAGCGGTGACATAGGAATCGTTGTACTTTTAAAATATAGAAAAAATTTTGAAAAATTTTTGAATGAGTTTTGAAAATATATGTCTTTTCAACATAGAGAAAATTTTTGAAAAATTTCGAAAAATATTCTATGTTTTTGGTCCAGCGGTGACATAGGAATTGTTGTACTTTTCACATAGAAAAAATTTTGAAAAAATTTTTGAATTAACTTGAAAACTATATGTACTTTTCAAATAGAAAATTTGGAAAAAAATTTGGAATGACTTGACCTTTACTTTTAATGAACCTTTTGAAAAAAAGTTTTTACTTTTTTGAAAAATTTCGAAAAATATTCTATGTTTTTGGGTCCAGCGGTGACATAGGAATTGTGTAACTTTTCAACATAGAAAAATTTTTTGGGAAAAATTTTTGAATGGCCTTGAAATATATGTACTTTCAACATAGAAATTTTGGAAAAAAATTTTGATGACCTTGACCTACTTTTATTAATGACTGAAAAAAGTTGTACTTTCAACATAGAAAAATTTTGATAAATTTTTCGAAATATTCTATGTTTTGGTCCGCGGTGACATACGGTAAATCTTGTACTTTTAACAGAAAAATTTTGAATTTTTTCGAAAAATATTCTGTTATGTCCGCTGGTGACATGGAATCGTTTGTACTTTAAAAATATAGAAAAAATTTTGAAAAATTTTTGAATGAGCTTTGATAAATTATGTACTTTCACATGAAAAATTTTGGAAAAAATCTCGAAAAATTCTATGTTTTGGTCCACGGTGCGGTGACATAGGAAATTGTTATTTTACATAGAAAATAATTTTTGAAAAATTTTTGAATGACTTGAAATTTATGTACTTTTCACATAGAAAATTTTTGGGAAAAATGTGAATGAACTTGACCTAGCTTTTAAATGACCTTTGAAAAAAGTTTGTCTTTTTTTGAAAAATTTTTTCGAAAATATTCTTATGTGTTTGGTCCAGCGGTACATAGGAATTGTGTACTTTTCAGCTAGAAAAAATTGTTGAACAAAATTTTTGAATGACCTTGATATATATGTACTTTTCAACTAAGAAAAAATTTTGGAAAAAAAATTTGAATGACTTGACCTACTTTTAAATGACCTTAAAAAAGTTGTACTTTATCAACATAGGAAATTTTGAAAAAAATTTCGAAAATAATTCTATGTATTTGGTCTCAGCAGTGACAGTAGGAAATTGTTACTTTTCACATAGAAAATTTGAAAAAATTTGTTGAGATGACCTGTGAAATTATGTCTTTTCAACATAGAAAAATTTTGGAAAAATTGAGATACCTTTGACCTATTTTAATGACCTTTGAAATAATTTTGTACTTTTTTTGGAAAAAAATTTCGAAAAATATTCTTATGTTTTTGGTCCAGCGGTGGACATAGGGAACTGTGTCTTTCAACATAGAAAAAAATTTGACAAATTTTTGAATGACTTTTTGAAATATATATACTTTTCACATAGGAAAATTTGGAAAAAAATTTGAATGACTTGACCTACTTTTTACTTGACCATTGAAAAAATTGTGTACTTTTTTGAAAAATTTCGAAAAATTATTCTATGTTTTGGTTCAGCGGTACATAGGGAAATTGTGTACTTTTAAATATAAAAATTTTGAAAATTTTGAGAACTTGAAAATATATGTACTTTTTCAACATAGAAAATTTTGGAAAAAAAATTTGATGACCTTGACCTTTACTTTTAAATGACCTCTGAAAAAAATTTGTACTTTTTTTTGAAAAATTTCGAAAATATTTCTATGTTTTGATTCCAGCGGTGCGGAGGAATTGTTTGTACTTTCACAAGAAAAATTTTGAAAAATTTTGATGACCTTGAATATATGTACTTTTCAAATAGAAAAAAATTTTTGGAAAAAAATTTGAATTGCCTTTGACCTACTTTTATGATCCTTTGAAAAAGTTGTTACTTTTCAACATAGAAAAATTTTGAATAATTTGAAATATTTTTGTTTTTGGTCCAGCTGGATGACAAGTAAATTCTTTACTTTAAACAGAAAAATTTTGAAAAAATTTCGGAAAAATTATTCTATCTTTTGGTCCAGCGGTTGACATAGGAAATCGTGTACTTTTCAAACGATAGAAAAATTTTGGAAAATTTTGAATTGAGCTTGAGAAATATGTACTTTCACGTAGAAAAAATTTTGAAAAAATTTCGAAATATTCTATGTTTTGGTCCAGCGGTGAATAGGAATGTTGTACTTTCAACATAGAAAAAATTTTGAAAATTTTTGAAATGACTTGAAAATTATAGTACTTTTCAACATAAAAATTTTGGAAAAAATTTGAATGAACTTGACCCTCTTTTAATGACCTTGAAAAACGTTTGTACTTTTTGAAAAAATTTCGAAAATATTCTTATGTTTTGGTCCAGCGGTGATGAATAGGAAATTGTGTGTACTTGTCAAGATAGAAAATTTTCTGAAATTTTTTGAATGACCTTTGAAATATTGTACTTTTCACATGAAAAAATTTTGGAAAAAAATTTGAATGACTTGACTACTTTTAATGCTTTGAAAAAAGTTGTACTTTTTCAACATAGAAAAATTTTGAATAAATTTCGAAAATTTTTATGTTATTGGTCCAGCGGTTTGCTAGTAATTTGTACTTTAAACAGAAAAATTTTGAAAATTTTTCGAAAATATTTCGTGTAATGTTCCAGCGGTGGCACATAGGATCGTTGATACTTTTAATAAGAAAAATTTTGAACAAATTTTTGAATGAGCTTGAAAATTATTATTTTCAACATAGACAATTTTGAAAATTTCGAAAAACATATCTATGTTTTGTTCAGCGGTGAATAGGAATTGTTACTTTTTCAACATAGAAAGAAAAATTTGTTGAAAAAATTTTGACATGAACTTGAAATTATGTACTTTCAACATTAGAAAAATTTGGAAAAAATTTTGAATGAACTTGGACTCTTTTAAATGACCTTGGGGAAAAAAGTTTGTACTTTTTTGAAAAAATTCCGAAAAAATTATTCTATGTTTTGTCCGCGGTGACATAGGAATTGTGTACTTTTCAACATAGAAAAATTTTGAAAAATTTCTTGAATGACCTTGAAACTTATATGACTTTACATAGAAAAAATTTTGGAAAAAACTTTGAATGACCTTGACCTTGTTACTTTTAATGACCTTGGAAAAAGTTGTACTTTTCAAACATAGAAAATTTTGAATAAATTTCGAAATATTTTTATGTTTTGTCCGCGGTTGGAATAGTAAATCCTGTACTTTTTAAACAGAAAAACTTTTTGAAAATTTTTCAAAAAATCTGTTCTTGGTCAGCGGTGACATAGGAATCGTTTTTTTGTACTTTAAACATAGAAAAATTTTGAAATAATTTTTTGAATGAGCTTGAAATATATGTACTGCTTTCAACATTAGAAAAATTGAAAAAAGTTTCGAAAAATTTCTAGTTTTGGTCAGCGTGACATAGGGAAATTGTTGTACTTTTCACATAGAAATTTTGAAAAAATTTTGAATTACCTGAAATAATATGTACTTTTCAACATAGAAAATTTTGGAAAAAAAAAATTTGAATGACCTTGACTACTTTTTAATGACTTTGAAAAATTTGTTACTTTTTTGAAAAAATTTCGAAAATATTCTATGTTTTGGTCCAGCAGGTGAATAGGATTGTGTACTTTTCACATAGGAAAAAATTTGAAAAAATTTTTGATTTGACCTTGAAAATATATGTACTTATACATAGGAAAAATCTTTTGGAAAAAAATTTGTGACCTTGACCTACTTTTAAATGACCTTGAAATAAAAATTTGTACTTTTTTTTTTGAAAAAATTTTCGAAAAATATTCTATGTTTTGGTCCCACGGTGACATAGGAAATTGTTGTCTGTTCAACATAGAAAAAAATTTTGAAAAAAATTTTGATGACCTGTGAACATATATGTACTTTTCAATCATAGAAAAAATTTGGAAAAAAAATTTGAATGACCTTGACCTACTTTTTAAATGACTTGAAAATTTTGTACTTTTTTTAAAAATTTCGAAAAGATTATCTATGTTTGGTCCAGCGGGACATAGGAATTTGTGTACTTTTCAACATAGAAAAAATTTGAAAAAATTTTTGGAATGAACCTTGAAAATATATGTACTTTTCACATAGAAAATTTTGGAAAAAAAATTTGAATGACCTTGAACCTACTTTTTTAAATGACTTGAAAAAAAATTGCTAACTTCTTCAACATAGAAAAAATTTTGAATAATTTTCGAAAAATATTTTATGTTTTGGCTCCAGCGGTGACATAGGTTAAATCTTTGTACTTTTAAAAGAAAAAATTTTGAAAATTTTTCGAAAAATATTTGTGTTAATGTCCAGCGGGGAAATAGGAAACTCGTGTACATTTAAAACATAAAGAAAAATTTTTGAAAAAATTTTGAATAGCTTGAAACTATATGTACTTTCAAAACATAGAAAATTTTGAAAAAAATTTAACGAAAAATATCTCTATGTTTTGGTCCCAGCGGTGACATAGGACAAATTGTGTACTTTTCAACATAGAAACAATTTTTTTGAAAAAATTTTTGACATGAACTTGAAAATATAGTGTACTTTTCAACATAGAAAAATTTGGAAAAAAAATTTGAATGAACTTGACCTACTTTTAAATGGACCTTGAAAAAAGTTTGTACTTTTTTGAAAAATTTTACGAAAATTTTCTATTTTGGTCCAGCGGTGACATAAGGAAATTGGTTTGTACTTTTCACATAGAAAAATTTTTTGAAAAATTTGAATTGACCTTTGAAAATATACTGTACTTTTCAACATAGAAAAAATTTTGGAAAACAAAATGCTTGAGATGACCTTGACCTACTTTTAACATGACCTTTGGAAAAAAGTTATGTACTTTTTAACAGTAGGAAAAATTTTAAAATTTCGAACAAATATTTCTATGTTTTTGGTCAGCGGTGACATAGGAAATTTTTTGTCACTCTTTCAACATAGAAAAATTTTGAAAAAATTTTTGAATGACTTTGGAAAATATATGTACTTTTTCAACATAGAAAAAAATTTTGGAAAAAAAAAAAAGTTTGAAATTGACCATTGACCTACTTTTAATGACCTTGAAAAAAAAAGTGTGTACTTTTCAAATAGAAAAAAATTTTGAATAAATTTCGAAAATATTTTATGTTTTGGTCCGCGGTGACATAGTAAATCTTTGATGTAGCTTTTAAACGAAAAACAATTTTTGAAACATTTTTTCGAAAAATATTCTCTTAATGTCCAGCGGTGACATAGGAAATCGTGTACTTTAAAACATTAGAAAAAAATTGTGACAAATTTTTGAATTAGCTTGAAAAATATATGTACTTTTTCAAAAAGGAAAATTTGGAAAAAAATTTCGAAAATATTCTATGTTTTGGTCAGCGGGTTGACATAGGAAATGTGTACTTTTCAACATAGAAAAAATTTGACAAAAATTTTTGGAAATGAACTTGACATATATATGTACTTTTCAACCATAGAAAGAAATTTTGGAACAAAAAATTTGAATGAACTTGACCCTTACTTTTAAATTGACCTTGAAAATAAAGTTTGTACTTTTTTTGAAAAATTTCGAAAAATATTCTATGTTTTGGGTCCAGCCGTGCATAGGAATTGGTATTTTCAACAATAGAAAATTTTGAAAAATTTGAATGACCTTGAAAATATATGTACTTCAACATAGGAACAAACATTTGGAAAAAAAAATTTGAATGAGCCTTGACCTACTTTTAAATGACCTGTAAAAAAAAGTTGTTACTTTCAACATAGAAAAAATTTTGAAAAAATTTCGAAAAATATTCTATGTTTTGGTCAGCGGTTGACATAGGAAATTGTGTACTTTTCTCAACATAGAAAAAATTTTGAAAAAAATTTTGAATGACCTTGAAAATATATGTACTTTTCAACATAGAAAAAATTTGGAAAAAAAATTTGAATGACCTTGACCTACTTTTAAATGATTTGAAAAAAAATTTGTACTTTTTTGAAAAAATTTCGAAAAATATTCTATGTTTTGGTCCAGCGGTGACATTGGAAATTGTGTACTTTTCAACATAGAAAAAATTTTGAAAAAAATTTTGAATGACCTTGAAAATATATGTACTTTTCAACATAGAAAAAATTTTGGAAAAAAAATTTGAATGACCTTGACCTACTTTTAAATGACCTTGAAAAAAAATTTGTTACTTTTTTGAAAAAACATTTCGAAAATAAATATTCTTACTGTTTGGTCAAGCGCGTGAATAGGACTTGTGTACTTTGCACATAGAAAAATTTTGAAAAAATTTTGAAATGACCTTCGGAAATTATGTACTTTTTTCAACATAGAAAAAACTTTTGGATAAAAAAAATTCTGAATGAGCTTGGAACTACTTTAATGACCTTAGAAAATTTGTACTTTTTTGAAAAATTTCGAAAATATTTTAATGTTTTGGTCCAGCGGTGACATAGGAATTGGTACTTTTCAACATAGAAAAAATTTTGAAAATTTTTGAAATGGACCTTGAAATATATGTACTTTTAAACATAGAAAAAATTTGTGGAAAAAAAATTTGAATGACCTTGACTACTTTAAATGACTTGAAAAAAGTTGTACTTTTTCACATAGAAAAAATTTTGAATAAATTTCGAAAAATATTTTATGTTTTGGTCCAGCGGTGACATAGTAAACTTGTACTTTTAAACCAGAAAATTTTGAAAATTTTCGAAAAATATCGTCTGATTAATGTCCAGCGGTGCAATAGGAAATCGTGTACTTTAAAACATAGAAAAAATTTTGAAAAATTTTTGAATGAGCTTGAAAATATATGTACTTTCTAAACATAGAAAATTTTGAAAAATTCGAAAAATTTCTATGTTTTGGTCCAGCGGTTGACATAGGAAATTGTGTTTTCAACACATAGAAAAATTTTTTGAAAAAATTTTGAATGAATTGAGAATATATGTACTTTTCAACATAGAAAACAATTTGAAAAAAAATTTGAACTGAATTGACCCTCAACTTTTAAATTGCCTTGAAAAAAAGTTTGTACTTTTTGAAAAAATTCGAAAAATACTTCTACTGTTTTGGTCCAGCGGTGACAATAGGATTGTGTACTTTTTTCACATAGAAAAAATTTTGAAAAATTTTTGAATGACCCTCTGAAATATATGTACTTTTCAACATAGAAAAAATTTTGTTAAAAAAAAATTTGAACATGAACTTTGACTACTTTAAATGACTTGAAAAAAAAGTTGTACTTCCAACATAGAAAATTTTGAAAATAAATTTCGAAAAATATTTTATGTTTTGGTCCAGCGGTGACATAGTAAATCTGTACTTTTTAAACAGAAAAATTTTGAATTTTTCGAAAAATATTCTGTTAATGTCCAGCGGTGACATAGGAATCGTTGTACTTTAAATAATAGAAAAAATTTTGAACCCCAAAATTTTTGAATGAGCTTGAAAAATATAGTTTTTCACATAGAAAAAATTTTGAAAAAATTCGAAAAATATTCATGTTTTGGTCCGCGGTGACATAGGAATTGTGTTTTACTTTTCAACATAGAAAAAATTTGAAAAAATTTTTGAATGAACTTGGAAAATATATGTACTTTTCACATCAGAAAAAATTTTGGAAAAAAATTTTGATGAACTTGACCTAGTTCTTTTAAATGACTGAAAAAGTTGTACTTTTTTGAAAAAATTTCGAAAATATCTAAGATGTTTGGTCCAGCGTGACATAGAATTGTGTACTTTTCAACTATAGAAAAATTTTGAAAAAATTTTGAATGACCTTGAAAATATATGTACTTTTCACATAGAAAAATTTGAAAAAAAATTTGAAATGACCTTGACCTACTTTTAATGACTTTGAAAAAAAAGTTGTACTTTTCAACATAAGGAAAAATTTTGAAAAATTTCGCAAAAATATTCTATGTTGGTCCAGCGGTGACATAGCAATTGTGTACTTTTCAACATAGAAAAAAATTTTGAAAAAATTTTGAATGCTTGAAAATATATGTACTTTTCAACATAGAAAAAATTTTGGAAAAAAAAATTTGAATGACCTTGACCTACTTTTAAATGACCTTGAAAAAAAAGTTTGTTACTTTTCAACATAGAAAAAATTTTGAATTAAATTTCGAAAATATTTTATGTTTTGGTCCAGCGGTGAATAGAATCTTGTACTTTTAAACAGAAAAAATTTTGAAAATAGTTTTGCGAAAAATATTCTGTTAACTGTCAGACGGTGACATAGAAACTCGTGTACTTTAATATAGAAAACATTTTTGGAAAAAATTTTTGAATGAGCTTTAACATATATGTACTTTTCAACATAGAAAAAATTTTGAATAAACTTTCGAAAAATATCTATGTTTGGTCCAGCGGTGACATAGGAAATTGGTGTACTTTTCAAAACATAGAAAAAATTTGAAAGTTTTTGAAATGAACTTGAAAATATATGTACTGTTTCAACATAGAAAAAATTTTGGAAAAATTTGAAATGAACTTGACCTACTTTTAAATGACCTTGAAAAAAAAGTTTGTACTTATTTTTGAAAAAAATTTCCGAAAAATATCTATGTTTGGTCACAGCGGTGACATAAGAAATTGTGTACTTTTCACATACGAAAAAATTTTGCAAAAATTTTTTGATGACCTTGAAATATATGTACTTTTCAACATAGAAAAATTTTTGGAAAAAAAAATTGAATGACCTTGACTACTTTTAAATGACCTTGAAAAAATTTGTACTTTCAACATAGAAAAAAATTTTGAATAAATTTTCGAAAAATATTTTATTGTTTTGGTCCAGCGGTGACATAGTGAAACTTGTCTTTTAACAGCAAAAATTTTGAAAAATTTTTCGAAAAAATTATTCTGTTTAATGTCCAGCGGTGAAATAGGAAATCGTGTACTTTAAAAATAGAAAAATTTGTAAAACATTTTTGAATGACTTGAAAATATATGTACTTTTTCAACTAGAAAAAGATTTTGAAAAAATTTCGAAAAAATATTCTATGTTTTGGTCCAGCGGTGAAATACAGGAAATTGTGTTACTTTCAACTAGAAAAATTTTTGAAAAATTTTTTGAATGAACTTGAAAATATATGTACTTTTCACAATAGAACATTTTTGGAAAAAAATTTATGAACTTGACCTACTTTTAAAATGACCTTCCGAAAAAGTTTGTACTTTTTTTGAAAAAAATTTCGAAAAATATTCTATGTTTTTGGTCCAGCGGTGACATAGGAAATTGTGTAGTTTTTCAACATGAAAAATTTTGAAAAAATTTTTGAAGAACCTTAGAAAATATCATGTACTTTTCAACAAATAGAAAAATTTGGAAAAAAAATTTGATGACCGTTGACCTACTTTAACTGACCTTGAAAAAAAAGTGTACTTTCAAGAAATAACATACGGAAAATTTTGAAAATTTCGAAAAATATTACTAGTTTTGGTCAGCGTGACATAGGAATTGTGTCTTTTCAAAAGAAAAAATTTTTGGAAAAAATTTATCGAATGACCTTGAAAATTATGTACTTTTCACATAGAAAAATTTTGGAAAAAAAATTTGGAATAGACCTTGACCCCTACTTTAATGACCTGAAATAAATTGTACTTTTCTGAAAAAAAATTATCGAAAATATTCTATGTTTTTGGTTCAGGGTGACATAGGAAATTGGTGTAACTTTTCAACATGAAAAAATTTTGAAAAATTTTTGATGACACTTGAAAATATAATTATCTTTCAAACATAGAAAAAATTTTGAAAAAAATTTGAATGACTTACTACTTTAAATGACCTTTTGAAAAAAAAATTTGTACTTTTTTGAAAAAATTTCGAAAAATATTCCTAGTGTTTGGTCCAGCGTGACAGGAAATTGTGTACTGTTTCACATAGAAAATTTTGAAAAAAATTTTGAATGAACTTGAAAATATATGTACTTTTCAACATAGAAAAAATTTTGGAAAAAAAATTTGAATGACCTTGACCTACTTTTAAATGACCTTGAAAAAAAATTTGTACTTTTTTGAAAAAATTTCGAAAAATATTCTATGTTTGGTCAGGTGACATACGAAATTGGTGTAACTTTTCACATAGAAAATTTTGAAAAATTTTTTGATGACCTTGAAAATATATGTACTTTTCAACATAGAAAAAATTTTGGAAAAAAAAATTTGAATGACCTTGACCTACTTTTAAATGACCTTGAAAAAAAAGTTGTACTTTTCAACATAAGAAAAATTTTTGAATAAATTCGAAAAATATTTTATGTTTTGGTCACGCGGTGGGACATAGTTAAAACAAATCTTGTACGTTTTAACAGAAAAAATTTTGAAAATGTTCGAAAATATATCTGTTATGTCCGCGGTGACATAGGAAATCGGTCTTTCTAAAATATAGAAAAATTTTGAAAAAATTTTTTGAATGAGCTTGAAAATATATGTACTTTTCAACATAGAAAAATTTTGAAAAAATTTTCGAAATATCTATGTTTTGGTCAGCGGTGACATAGGAAATTGTGTACTTTTCAACTAGAAAAAATCTTTAAAAAATTTTTGAATGACCTTGAAAATATAATGTACTTTTTCAACAATAGAAAAATTTTGGAAAAAAAAAATTTGAAATGAACCTTGACCTACTTTTAAAATGACTTGATAAAAAAAGTTGTAACTTTTACATAGAAAAATTTTGACTAAATTTCGAAAAATATTTTATGTTTTGGTCCAGCGGTGACATAGTCAATCTTGTAGCTTTATTTAAACAGAAAAAATTTTTTTGAAAATTTTTTCGGAAAAATATTATGTAATGTCCAGCGGTGAATAGGAAATCGTGTACTTTAAAATACTAGAAAAAATTTTGAAAAATTTTTTGCCATGAGCTTGAAAATTATGTACTTTTCAACACATAGAAAAAATTTGAAAAAATTTCGAAAATATTCTAGTTTTGGTCCAGCCGGTGACAAGGAAATTGTGTACTTTTCAACATAGAAAAATTTTGAAAATTTTTGAATGAACCTTGAAAATATATGTACTTTTCAACATAGAAAAAATTTTGGAAAAAAAATTTGAATGACCTTGACCTACTTTTAAATGAACCTTGAAAAAAATTTGTACTTTTTTGAAAAAATTTCGAAAAATATTCTAATGTTTTGGTCAGCGGTGACTAGGAAATTGTGTACTTTCAAATAGAAAAAATTTTGAAAAAATTTTTGAATGACCTTGAAAATATATGTACTTTTCAACATAGAATAAAATTTTGGAAAAAAAAATTTGATGACTTGACTAACTTTTAAATGACTTGAAAAAAGTTGTACTTTTCAACTATAGAAAAAATTTGAATAATTTCGAAAATATTTTATGTTTTGGTCCAGCGGTGACATAAGTAAATATTGTACTTATTCAACAGAAAAAATTTTGAAATTTTCGAAAATATTCTGTTTTTGGTCCAGCGGTGACATAGAATCGTGTACTTTAAAACAAGAAAAATTTTTGAAAAAATTTTTGGAATGAGCTTGAAATATATGTACTTTTCAACATAGAAAAAATTTGAAAAAGTTCGAAAAAATATCTATGTTTTGGTCCAGCGGTGACATAGGAAATTGTGTACTTTTCAACATAGAAAAAATTTTGAAAAAAATTTTGAATGACCTTGAAAATATATGTACTTTTCAACATAGAAAAAATTTTGGAAAAAAAATTTGAATGACCTTGACCTACTTTTAAATGACATTGAAAAAAAATTTGTACTTTTTTGAAAAAATTTCGAAAAATATTCTATGTTTTGGTCCAGCGGTGACATAGGAAATTGTGTACTTTTCAACATAGAATTTTGAAAAAATTTTTGAATGACCTTGAAAATATATGTACTTTTCAACATAGAAAAAATTTTGGAAAAAAAATTTGAATGACCTTGACCTACTTTTAAATGACCTTGAAAAAAAATTTGTACTTTTTTGAAAAAATTTCGAAAAATATTCTATGTTTTGGTCCAGCGGTGACATAGGAAATTGTGTACTTTTCAACATAGAAAAAATTTTAAAATTTTGAATGACCTTGAAAATATATGTACTTTTCAACATAGAAAAAATTTTGGAAAAAAAATTTGAATGACCTTGACCTACTTTTAAATGACCTTGAAAAAAAATTTGTACTTTTTTGAAAAAATTTCGAAAAATATTCTATGTTTTGGTCCAGCGGTGACATAGGAAATTGTGTAACTTTTAACATAGAAAAAATTTTTGAAAAAAAAAAATTTTTGAATGACCTTGAAAATATATGTACTTTACAACAATAGATAAAAATTTTGGAAAAAAAAATTTGAATGACTGACTACTTATTAAATGAACTTGAAAAAAAGTTGTTACTTTTCAACATAGAAATTTTGAATAAATTTTCGAAAAATATTTTAAATGTTTTGGTCCAGCGGTGCATGTAATCTTGTCTTTTAAACGAAAAAATTTTGACCCAATTTTTCGAAAAATATTCTGTTAATGTCAGCGGTGACATAGGAATCGTGTACTTTAAACATAGAAAAAATTTTGAGAAAAAAATTTTTGAATGAAGCTTGAAATATATGTACTTTTCAACATAGAAAAAATTTGAAAAAATTCGAAAATATTCTTGTTTTGTCCAGCGGTGACAAGGAATTGTGTATTTTCAAACATGAGAAAAATTTTGAACAAAAATTTTTGAATGAACTTGAAAATCATGTACTTTCAACATAGAAAAATTTTGGAAAAAAAATTTGAATGAACTTGACCTACTTTTAAATGACCTTGAAAAAAAGTTTGTACTTTTTTGAAAAAATTTCGAAAAATATTCTATGTTTTGGTCCAGCGGTGACATAGGAAATTGTGTACTTTTCAACATAGAAAAAATTTTGAAAAAAATTTTGAATGACTTGAAAATATATGTACTTTTCAACATAGAAAAAATTTTGGAAAAAAAATTTGAATGACCTTGACCTACTTTTAAATGACCTTGAAAAAAAAGTTGTAACTTTCAACATAGGAAAAATTTTTGAAAAAATTTCGAAAAATATTCTATGTTTTGGTCCAGCGGTGACATAGGAAATTGTGTACTTTTCAACATAGAAAAAATTTTGAAAAAATTTTTGAATGACCTTGAAAATATATGTACTTTTCAACATAGAAAAAATTTTGGAAAAAAAAATTTGAATGACCTTGACCTACTTTTAAATGACCTTGAAAAAAAAGTTGTACTTTTCAACATAGAAAAAATTTTGAATAAATTTCGAAAAATATTTTATGTTTTGGTCCAGCGGTGACATAGTAAATCTTGTACTTTTAAACAGAAAAAATTTTGAAAATTTTTCGAAAAATATTCTGTTAATGTCCAGCGGTGACATAGGAAATCGTGTACTTTAAAACATAGAAAAAATTTTGAAAAAATTTTTGAATGAGCTTGAAAATATATGTACTTTTCAACATAGAAAAAATTTTGAAAAAATTTCGAAAAATATTCTATGTTTTGGTCCAGCGGTGACATAGGAAATTGTGTACTTTTCAACATAGAAAAAATTTTGAAAAAATTTTTGAATGAACTTGAAAATATATGTACTTTTCAACATAGAAAAAATTTTGGAAAAAAAATTTGAATGAACTTGACCTACTTTTAAATGACCTTGAAAAAAAGTTTGTACTTTTTTGAAAAAATTTCGAAAAATATTCTATGTTTTGGTCCAGCGGTGACATAGGAAATTGTGTACTTTTCAACATAGAAAAAATTTTGAAAAAATTTTTGAATGACCTTGAAAATATATGTACTTTTCAACATAGAAAAAATTTTGGAAAAAAAAATTTGAATGACCTTGACCTACTTTTAAATGACCTTGAAAAAAAAGTTGTACTTTTCAACATAGGAAAATTTTGAAAAAATTTCGAAAAATATTCTATGTTTTGGTCCAGCGGTGACATAGGAAATTGTGTACTTTTCAACATAGAAAAAATTTTGAAAAAAATTTTGAATGACCTTGAAAATATATGTACTTTTCAACATAGAAAAAATTTTGGAAAAAAAATTTGAATGACCTTGACCTACTTTTAAATGACCTTGAAAAAAAATTTGTACTTTTTTGAAAAAATTTCGAAAAATATTCTATGTTTTGGTCCAGCGGTGACATAGGAAATTGTGTACTTTTCAACATAGAAAAAATTTTGAAAAAATTTTTGAATGACCTTGAAAATATATGTACTTTTCAACATAGAAAAAATTTTGGAAAAAAAATTTGAATGACCTTGACCTACTTTTAAATGACCTTGAAAAAAAAGTTGTACTTTTCAACATAGAAAAAATTTTGAAAAAATTTCGAAAAATATTTTATGTTTTGGTCCAGCGGTGACATAGTAAATCTTGTACTTTTAAACAGAAAAAATTTTGAAAATTTTTCGAAAAATATTCTGTTTGGTCCAGCGGTGACATAGGAAATCGTGTACTTTAAAACATAGAAAAAATTTTGAAAAAATTTTTGAATGAGCTTGAAAATATATGTACTTTTCAACATAGAAAAAATTTTGAAAAAATTTCGAAAAATATTCTATGTTTTGGTCCAGCGGTGACATAGGAAATTGTGTACTTTTAAACATAGAAAAAATTTTGAAAAAATTTTTGAATGACCTTGAAAATATATGTACTTTTCAACATAGAAAAAATTTTGAAAAAAAATTTTTTTGTATGAGTCATGGTCTTTGTTTCGATGACTTTGGAAAATATGATGAGTCATCCAATGACCTTGAATGAGTCATGGTCTTTGTTTTAAAATTTTGATGAGTCATCCAATGACCTTGAACAAATATGATGAGTCATCCAATGCCCTTGAAAAATGTGATGAGTCATCCTATGACCTTGAATGAGTCATTGTCTTTGTTTAAAAATTTTTTGTACTTTTAAAAAATTTGTACTTTTGGACTTAGCGCGAAAAAAATTTTCCCGGGGGGGTGGGTGAGGGGGTATGTGGTCCAGCGGTGACTTGGTCTAGCGGTGACATATCTATCTACTGAATGGGAATCTGAATGTGATAAAAAGATAGACTGTTTGAACGCCACAGTAAAACTTTAAGAGGATACCGAACGAAATAATAGGTCACATAATATCAATAAATCTAAACTATTGGCGAGTCGAATAAAAATAAATATAATTAATAGCTAAATAAGAACCAATTGTTTTTAAGTTGCTAATAAATTCGAATTTGATTACATGTTTAAACCCTATCATGTTTGCAGATATGGACGCTCTCCATGTCCTAGGAAAATAACTGGTCAAATACCGACGGGAGAACACGGAATTACACGACCAGTTACTGTTAATGAGTCAGGAAATTCAGAAAATCAGAGCGACTTGAATTGAACCGTCTTGAGCCAAGCTGACCTATCAGCACCTGACCGCCGCACAAAGGTGGTGGGCGGAAGAAAAGAAACTGGTCCAGACCCAACGGACGCAAATTCGGAGTTTGGAGGTAACACTGTCGGCTTGCCAGGAAGGCAACGTGGTGACATACCCATTGGTATTTGCTTCCGCGCAAATAGCTTATCGAGAAAACTTTATATCAAATTACTGAGATCCTGTACCAAGTAATAGAGTAGTCAACCGGAAGAGAATTGGCATAGTGTTTAAATTAGTATATACAGGACCAGATTTATAAACCGCGCGTAGACCTTCTATCGGTAGCGCGTTGAACCAATCATGAGGCCAGGCCCAAGCAGTTCTGAGAGCAGAGCTCACCTTTGGCGGTCTCATAACCATTGGTTACAGCACCAATGTATGTCAGGGTTATTGTATGTCATGGTTACAAGGCCACAAACCACTAACCCCACACATCATAGACACCAAAAAATTTGTTGCCCTATGTTAATATAAAATTAAAAAATTAAAAAATTTGTCGTATATAACCCCTAGCATAAGTCAAAAAGCAAGCTGGGTAATCATCCTTAATTGGTACAAATTGCCCACCCAAAGGTACTTTGCGCTTTACACTACTCCATTAAACAATGGAGTACACCATTTCTTTGAGGGAAAACGTAGCAGTCTGGTGAAAATTTATGGATCTTGATGAGCTTGGCGAGACCCAGTTAATCAACATGCTTTTAATCTACACGTTCCTTATGAACGGTGTAATAAAAGGCGGATACGGTAATATCTAATAGTGTGAATCGTCACTGTTATTAAGTTTGAAGGTAATTTTGATATTTGCTATGGTTGTGACGTCGTATCGAGCTCACTATAGGACGATTGAAATATGCGATAAGACCTTGAGTGTTGAGAGTGTGTAACAAATTCTGTATTATTATATTTTTAACTTTACGAAATATTGGAAAACCGGAAAACAATTAGTTATGAATTTATTGTACTAAAAGTAATTGTGATTATTAATATCAAAACCTGAGTGCGTTCATAAATATTATGGTTCTATGATTATGTGCAACGGCCCTGTGATTATGTGAACATAATTAGCGGGAATATCTTGAAAGGAGAGACTGATTGGTTTACAGTGTTCGAACGTGAATATCCAAAGCATAACAACGATAACTGTATGTGTCAGGTTTGGAAAGAGAAAAGGTATGAAGTGATATATAATTGAATTTTGAGATATATGTGGCTTGTAGAGGGTTTTTATTACAAACTTTGTAAGGTTATTGATTGAAACGTAATTAATGCCCGTTTCAATACATTTTAATTATGTAATTGCAAGTATGACAAACTCAATCACAGGAGTAAGATGAATGTACGTAGCGCTAAAAGATAAGGTGAGGTTTCGCCGAAAATTTTGGATTACGGGTATCAATTCGTGTACCTTGGAAATGCAGACTAGCCCATCCTGTCCGAGCTCAACAAAACGAACGTAAAACTTCCCGGTATCGTGGATTCAGTGATAATCTAAATTCATTTTAGCGTGGATTGACCGAAAGGAAGCCGAAATTAGCTTTATAATGAAGAAAGGCACTAATAAATTACCAATAAACTAATTGCCAACGGAACTATTTTCTGATCAAACGTGGATCCTCAACCTCATGCATAGGAGGTTAGTGATGTGCCGGGTATGTGAGTAAAGCAAGTGTCCCACCAGAAGAAACATGAATGCAGCAGATAACGACCAAGATAAATAAATTGTTCCAGACTTCAAGGCAAAGATGGAAGTGAATATGTAAGACCGCCGAAAAACTATGTTTCCAACAATTACTCCAAATTATGATAAATTCTGAGATAACTGTTTATCCACTTCTGTGGTTATTCTCCAGTTTTTCATTTGTTTTCTTATTTCTGTTTTTCAGAATTCTGGAACACAATTCCTTAGTACAGTAGCAACTTCACTTAGTGACTGGTGTCATCGGGATGAATAAAATTACCCAGCCCCGGGTCGATATATATATAAAACAATTTTTATTTTAACATACTTTAACTCAGTAATTAAATCATCTTGGATTACTTAACTAATTAAAAATTAGCACTTTTATCATTGATCGGAGCAAATAAAATGAAGTAACCTAAATAAATTGGGTACATACGAAATTATTTTCAAATTAATTTTTTAAATTGTTGGAAATATTTTATTTAAAAAAGTATAATTTGCTTTACTGCCGATTATTATCTAAATTTCATTGGTCAATTTGTTAGCGTGTTTCGAAAAATTATAAGCTTCTAATTTGACGATTAAATTAACCCGCTACATTTTGTCGTTGGGTCTAAATTTAAATTTCTCCAAAGACTGACTCAAAAGTATTTTAATTATTTTATGATTGAAATTTAATTTAAGATCAAATAAAATGGATTTTTGAAAATATATTCAATTGAAAATTAATATACTATTCTTATATTTTTTTTAAGTAAAATGTTCCAAACTAAAATTAAGCTTAAGAAGCAGTTTAGCAAAACAGATTTAAAAAGAAAATGGCTACGGACGTCGAAAATTTTAATAAGAAAAATTATATTTTAGTTGTAGTGCTCGTAGGAATAATTATTAGTATGGCACTTTGCTTACTTTCGACGTATTTTGTCAGCATGTCATCAGTAACTTGGTTGCACTTGAATTTTACTTGCAATACAATTAGAAATGTCCAACCATATGACTTGAGCTGTTTCAGGGTCCTCACTGGTCCTCAGTTGAGGTTAGATTGGGATAAAGCATTAATTAAATTTATTGTCAATTCGCCTGAAATCAACGAAAATGGTCGCAATACTATTCTTAGAAAAAGTGATTTCTTTTACAGAACAAGTAATAATTAAATTTATTGTTTTCTATTAAATTGCGTTCAGTTAGTGGATCAACGGATAGTTTGAGCTTGTCTATGTTGATATTGACTCTTACGTTTCTGTCTTTCGGAGTTGTTAGTATCGCATTAATTGTTATTCGTATTATATATACTCGAAGGTATGATGAAAAAGTGCATTCTGTGATTTTTATGGAAATTCCTATTGGAATAATGAGTAAATTATTTAGAATATTTCTTTATAAAAATTCTGTCCAACATAATTTTACTTACATACCTCATTAAAACTAGATATTTTATTTTTTCAAAAAAATTATAATTAATTTTTAAATATTAAAACAACTTTTTACTAATTGATTCTGAAACTCCATTAAGAAATGAATAATTTTTGACAATTTTCGTTTTAAACTACTTGACATAATATAATTCGGTAAATGCTAGAAATACTTTAGTAGGACATTTCTGGTATAGTTCGTTTTTGATAATTTTCAGCATTGTTATATTTTTTCTGTTGATTCTTTCGATTCAAAAATTGGACCAAAAAAAACATCATTAAATATCATATTTGAGATTTCTTGATCGGAATAAATCTCATTAGGATCTATAATGTGTTTCTGTGTAATTTTAAACATTTATGGTTTAAAGTAAAACAATTCGTTAAAACTTACTATTTTTTATAAAAAACAATAATTTATGTAAACATACTATTTTATTTAAAACATACTTTTCTAATTAAACCACACTATTTCTAGCATCTACCTATAATCAGCTATTCCTTTCTTTTTCTGTAATATCATGAAATATTTATCCGCGTTTTGTATTTGTCTTTTACTTTTTTCCCAGTGGCTTGAAATAAATTTTAAGTGGTGCTTCATTGACATGCATTTGGTTTATCATTTATGTTTTATTGTAAGAAATTGACTATTGAAGACTTCGGAATTTAAAGCCTGTTGAGCATTTAAAAATGCATGACCAACAATAACTTGTTGAAAAGCTAATAGTTTATTATTAAAAGATTTTCATGGACATAGCTTGGATATAAATTTTTATCTAATTGGTGCAATCAGCCTGTGGGGTTCGTAACTGCACGGCGAACAGGCAAAAGGGTGCCTATTTTCAAGCCTGAACAAATGAAATATTTTAATAAATACACAGAAGAAAGCCGGGGACCGAAGATCCTTGTCGTCATCTCCACACACGGGTTCAGGATCATAACCGATTATTGAGTATAGAAAATGTGCAAAGGAACAACAGATTTAAATGATTTTTAAAATTTTATATAAAAACTTTATTAATAAGTGGGAAAGAATTTTATGTAAGGCATTGGTGATCAAATCACAATTCAATGCAATCAATATTCAATCAGCAACGAATAATTAATTAAATCCATAAATTATAACTATTACATAATTATTATTGACACGGGTTATGATTGCAGACTGATTGTGAGGATATTGTCTCGGAATATATTTCGTTTATTTGGCTCACCCCGGGTTTTATAATTATTTATTATAAATTTTAGTCTTAAATTAATCTGACTTACATTTTTAGAAATAGATTCAAACGAAGTTATCATTAAAATATTTGAAGCATAAATTTCACTAAATTATCACTATTTTCCTTTATTCTTTCTGTTATCAATTTGAATTTACGCGTCAACTTATATTATTTAAGTTATTATTCAATTGAAACAGGTGCATTATCAAAACACACAAGGTTATCTGTGTGTTGGTTTTTGTTTAATGGAATAAGATATTTTAATATAGAAAGGAGAAAAGTAGAGGAAAAAATAGGTTAAACATAAGTACAAAAACTTTCGATGTGTAACCGTTGCGTGGAATAAGCTCATTTGAAGAAAAATGAAGATACAGGTTTAGAATTTAATACCAAAAACACTACTTGATTTAATTTTTCAACTCTATGAGTTGTGCCGGAAATAATTAAATAATATAGAAAATGAAAACTTACATTTTGGATAGCTATTATGAATACATAAAAGTTCATTTAGATCTATAATATACTTAATTTATTTAGATCTATAAGTTTGGAGAAATGAATGGAAAAAATAGTTTAAAAACCTGACAAACTTTTTAATATATACTGAATATTCACAAATTTTTCCCAAATAATACTATATAAATATACGTGTGCAGACATTTTATCACTTCTTATTTAATTATTTTATTTAATATTTATGTTTTTTCATTTACGATGGATTTATTCTATTGTCGCGTAATGAAATGTCGCAAAACCAAATTTTAACAACTTTAAAAATTGTAAATTTAATGAAAAATATAAATTTTAAACAACAAACGGGCAATAATAAGCACGGTTTTATAAAATAAAGTCACACAATACAAGTTGATGTGGAAACTAATAGATGACCCATATATTCAAACAAATTATTTTTATCTAAATATTAATTTACAAAATTAGAGATTATTGTTGGATTATTTATAATTTAAACTTTAAATTTTAAAATAATTACAACATATTTATGGTTTTGTGACATTTCATCACGTTGACATTTCATCACACGACATTTTATATTTTTCATTAAATTTACAATTTTTAAAATTCGTTAAAATTTAAATGTCTTCTAAAATGATTTTTCAAGTGATTATATTAATTTTCTCCCCATTGCGTTACTTCGACTAATCATCTTTTATCGATTTCTTTATTAATAAGAATTTTAACTTTAAATTAAACACTTCAATAACTTATATTTTCTACACTTTCCATAATTTCCGGTAATCTATCATCACGAAAGAATTTCTTTCTTCGTTTCTATTTAAATTAAAATATATTAGAAGAATAATCTTCGAAAATATTTTCACAGTTCATTTTTACAAAAATGGTTATCTTTTTAACCCCTTAACGCACATGCCAGAGCGTAACTATGGTAAGTGTCACTGGCAAATTTGTGCATGCCCGAGAGAGACTCGGGCTATATATTAATTATCAATAAAAAAATGATTTATTTTTGCCGTTGTATAAAAAAAAACGTGCGTTAAGGGGTTAAGCATGTTCATTTTCACATACTTGTATGTTTGTTTTATTACAACAAAGCGTAATTGAGAAGAGCCTCAATGACATTAGTGATGTCCAATAATGAATATTAAAAACTTTGTTTTAATATTCAGAATTAATTAGAAACTTTTTGAATTAAATAAATTGTTATTTAAATTATGAATTTTGAAGAGATTGTAACTGGCAACCACGACGAAAAAATCGAAACGATTCATGAGGTAGCAAGAATTCAGAATCAAAAGCTGATTATGGAATCTTTGCCTAAACAGGAAAAAGACATTTTAAATTTTAATGCCCGAAGCATGACGGAAGCAGAATAATGGCTCAAGGACATTGAAGATTGGATGCTCCTTAATGATTTGAATTTAGTAAGTATTTTTGACTTACTTTTATCTGAAGAGGCGTCTATCCTTTGGAAAGAATTTAAAGACATCTCCGCGACTAGTGCAAATGCTCGTGAATGGTTTAACGACACATTTACTAAAAAGAAGTCTATTATGGATAAAATTTGTGAATTATCATCAGTGAGACAAAATCACGATGAAAGATTCGCTACATTTGAAATTCGAGTAAAGAAACTCGTTGACGAAGTCTATGACTGTGGAATTTTTAAAGAAAACATCGTCAAACTGATTTCATGCAACAGAGTTCGAAACGACCGTTTGAAAGAAAATATATCGACGAAGCCCAATATTACAAGAGAAGAAATTAGAAGTTTAGCAAAGGTATATGAAGCACGAGAAAGTTACGATACGAAAGAAGACCAAGCAGTAGTTAAATCAATTTTTGAAAACGTTACTCAAGATAAACAGAAGCAATGGATTCAAAAATCTTTTAATAACAGAATATACCCAAATCGTCAAACAGAAATAACTTACCAAAATAGAAATGAAAGAAACGAAAGACAATTTGATAAAGTGAAACCAGTGGCAGAACAATATAATGAGAGGACAACTACGGAGCGTAGACCACCACCTTTGTTTCAATGTAACATATTGCGCGGAAGATTTTTAATATATGTTGTGGTTTACCAGGACCAGTAGAAGAAAAGGTAAAACCTGGTCAATGCTTTTGTTGTGGAAAAAATGACCATATGCGATTTGAATACCCATTGAAGGGCAAGTCCTTAATATTCGGTAAGGAAGGTCATTTATTTAGAAGTTGTAATTTTTTAGTGAAATCATGAAGTAATACACAAAGACTAGAACGAAGAGTTTATTGTATACACGAAGAAAACGATGATAGATCAGATTAACAGAAGCAAAATGAAAACAGAGTTACTTGTATTGATGGATAATACAAACAGAAAACTTTCAGTGGTTGTACCTGACTCGTACGTAAAATCTTTAGTAAATTATCTTCATATTGAACTATGCGATCTGGGTATGAAGAAAACCTTATTTTATATAAAGGACGTTTTATTTTGACCATCTATGAATAAGATTTTTACAGAGTATATTAATAAATGCAAGATTTGTGCTAGTAGAAAGATTGATCAAGAAAGAACAAAAGAAATCTTATTGCCAAGAACAGGAGAACGATTTTTAGAACAGATAGTAGTGGATATTGCATATATGGAGACAAAAGAAAGTAAGAAATACATGATAGTGATAAGAGATAGTTTTAGTAAATTGGTCAGTTTATCAGCAGCAAGTACATAGGATGAAGCAACAATTTTGAATGTCATTTTGAATAATTGGATATATCGTTTTGGTAGACCTGAAAGCATTCTTACAGATAGAAGAAGAATTTTTGAAGGATCAATGTTTCATGATTGGATGGAGAAATTTAGTATAAAACTTGTATAGTATAAGAATAGTTCACCGTAACAACATCAATCGAATGGTTTAGCAGAGCGAATCATACGAACAGTTCGGGATATGTTGGCAACATCGTTGACAGAGATTAAAACAAAGAATAATTGGTGTAGATTGTTACCAAAGATTGAATTTAGTTTGAATGCTACAATACAAAAAATCGACAAAATTCTTAGCTTTTGAAATTGTATATTGCCGGAAAATTAATTTATATTCGGGAGTAGGGCATATACAATAATGTAGAGAAGAAATTTAGAATGAAACGAAAACTAATCTAGTAAAGGCAGCTACAACTATGCAAAATAGAGATTTAGACAACCGGGCTACTCGAGTTTTCATGGTGGGAGAAAAGGTATTAGTACGCTTGGAACCGCATAGACGAAAGAAGAATGGAATTCAATATGAAAGACCGTACAAAATTTTAAAATTCTCATCTCCAAGACAAGTTGAATTACAATTTCCACACTCAATCAAATCAAGAAGAATCGAATGGCTGAAGAAGTACAAAGAAAATGAAGAGGAGGAGAGTGATATCCAATAATGAATATTAAAAACTTTGTTTTAATATTCAGAATTAATTAGACACTATTATGACTTTTGAAGAGATTGTAACTACATTAATGTAGTCTTTCAATAATATAAGTGAAACCAACCTATAATAAATATATGTGTCATAGTCGAAATTGATTTTAAGTTAGTCTAGTTTAGTTTCAGAACTATAAAAGTAAAACCAGGAATTAAGAATGAAACAAAAAATATATTAGCTAAAGCATTATAAGAAATTGAATAAGATTTATAGCTTAATAGAAAAAAGCGATCAAGTTTATGGTACCGATATATTAAATTTAACTTGCATAGTTGTAATTAGTAAACTGTACAATGTACACAGTACATCCATTCTAGGAAGTAAGAAAAACTGACACAACTTTTTTAGAGAGTACAAAAACAACGCAACGTAATAATTTGTTGAAATATCAATCACATTGTTACTGACATACTATTCAATGGGATTCTGTAATTCAATGTCACTACGCTCATTGCTCAATGCTAGAAAATCATTTCATACCCCTTTGATTTTTAAATCAATCTCGTAATCTTTCATCCACTCCTGCGGATCGCGCTCTCCTCGTTTTTGGTGATGACAAACTGGTAATTACCTGATTATTTAAGTCCTGTAACTTTTCAGTTCTGTTTGTTTGACAATGTCAAATGAGTTTGTTGCTGTTAAAAAATATGGCTGTCGTGTCTTTGAGTATCATTGACTTCCACTTGTTTTAGGAAATTGGCTCTGGTGACCGTACGTTGAATATATTTTATTCTAACTCTTGCCGAATACATGATTTCTAACCATATGATAATTGGAGTCGTAATTGACACGCTATCGAATTCGAGTTTGCTTACTAGAAAATTTGGATATCTCCACAATCGACCAAATGCATTTTTGAATGGACGGCATCATCGTTCAAACCTGAATGTAAAGTAGGTCACAGCCTGATTTTGTAATTTTCCGCTTAATAGTTTTGTAGTTCGTAGTTTTGTAATTCTCTTTGTTTTTAAGTCACGCATATCGGAAAAAGCATTTAAACTTTGTAGAACGAAAGCTCGTCTCTTTATCTACCATGATTTTTTCCATTGGACTCTGTTCTAAAAATATAATATTTATCGTGTTGCTAATGGAAACCGAATCATAGTTAGATATTTCCTTCCAGATGCTAGATTCGCAATCTACACATAAAAGAGAAATATTCGCATCGACACAAGTGACATAAATATAAATTTTCCTCATGTATATAGAATATGCTTTTTCACGTGTTATTGGAGCCGGATCAAATATTGTACACTACTAATAGATAATTTCCTTCACCGTGTCGTAACTAATTCTTGAATCACGTTTCTGACTTGATAAAGCGTTCGATTGATTCCCACATGATGCTTCCCTCGCATTTTAGAAACTAAATATAAAAAATCTCCAACGAGGTGGAGAACAACATTTTATCTACGTCCTGAGTACCCGTGTCAGAGTGTCCGCTATGTTTGCTTCTGATTTTATCAGTTCAATGAATATTTTTAATACGAGCTCATCTTCAACCTGCTGAACATACCAAGCCTTCTTTTAACCAACATCTTGAAGCTTTTTCTGGTATTAACTTTCAACTTGCTCATCAGGATGTTGTAAGTTGATTTGAAAATCCTTTCCGAATCCTTAACAACAGCTAATCTTTGAACGTCCCACCTAACCGTGAAATTAACACCACGCAAAAATGTCTTTAGTTATTCGATGTCAATGTGTAAATGATAGTTCTTTCGCAAACACGAAGAATCTTCAACAATGTTTTCTTTTAATTTCTAGACAAACTCCCCTACAATATTACTGGCCTCACACCAAATTTTTCTACTTACAGGCCAAATTCCTCCAACTGAGTATATCAACTCTAATAGTAACAGTTTACTCTCGCTACCACATACTGGTCACACGAATTTACTTTGCTCAGGCGCCTAATGAAACCGCATGTAACTCACCTTCATTTTTTTCAAGCCAAATATACATGGTGCATAGTCCTCATTGCATAAAAAATAAAATAAAATACTTTGACTTTTTATCGATAATTTATTTTTAGGTTTTTTATTCGGTATGCATTCAAAGCCAATTTTTATTTTTAGGCTTTTTAACTGCGAAAAAATACTTAGGCTTTTTGTTTGAGAAAATATCTTTTAGGCTTTTTAAGCTAGAGAAAATATTATGGCTTTATATTCGATGAAATATTTTATAGGCTTTTTAATCGAGAATCAAAAATACTCCGTTACTATAGCATGACCAATCGTAGGCAATTTTAGCCAATTTTTATTTTTAGGCCTTTTAATCGAGAATTTTTAAATTTTTAAAATTTTTAAATTTGAACAATAAAAACAAAATATTTAATCAAAAAAATTAACCCCCCCCCTAAGAAAATTTTTTTAGGGGATCTCAAACTTTTTTTTCAAGTCAGATATCGACGGATCATATTCCTCATTGCACCTGGATTTGGCTCAACCTAATGGATTAAATAGAAAAGAACTTTCGCCTGGAGCATGAATCGTTGTGTGCAAAGTTATGAATTCGAATGTCTCTCTTAACTGTTGCCCATTTTTGATCTAGGATATTAATGTTATAGAGCTTACAAATAGTCATAGTTGCAGGTTTCTATCATTTTCTGCCAGGTTTATGGGGCATTATGAAGGTTTAGGTAAGTCTTTATGTACATTTTTGCGCCGCAGTAACTGACATTTTGGGTTCAAAGGTTTCCAACTTTGCTGTATTAAATATTTAATTTTAATATATCTTCTATATTAAATTTCATTCTTGTTTCAGTTGGGATAATTTTTGCAATCAAAATTGCGCACAATGAGCTTCAAAATGAAATGGACTACAGATCTTTCGTCGTAAATCAGAGAATATCCACATATGTTGACCGTATATGTTTTTTCTTTAATATCAAGATGGAATTTTGTTACAATTTATCTTTACTTTTTCTATTGATATCATTCATATCGTCAATTTATCTTCAACCTTTTTGGACAGGAGTTCCTGAAAAGAGAAGACGTAAAAAGCGAGTATCCATTGGAAATGCAGAATTATTTTAATAAATTTTTCATGATGCTTTAATTGTCCTAAATTTAACTATTGATCTGGACATTTTTTTCAGAAGTTCGAATTAAATTTCAAAAAAATGATTTTAGTAAAATTGTCAACTTACAATTTATCACAATTATTTTCATTCAATAATATTTATAGTTGGAAATGTTAGTGAAAATTACGAAATGCAGAATAAATGCCAATTGTGTAGGGACTTTCGATTAAGATAAAAATTCCACAAAAAAATAATGCAGTCCAAACGATTGATAAATAATATAAATCTTCAAAGTTTATTTGTATAGACACTATCTTGATGACGGATAGAGTACTTGTAAAAATTTTGACCAAGCTTCGACCTCGGTGAACTTGGAGGAACTGATACTTGATTAAACATCAAATTGTAGAAACTTTGATAAATATACATAATTTGAAGACAAGAGCATTCAACAGAATAGCTTGATGAAGGTAAAAATTCCTAAACACGTATTAGTTGAATATAGAAATATCTTGAGGTTTTATAGAAACTTTAACCCTTAATATTAGTCTATATATTTTTAAAATTTTTATATAGTATTTTAATGTAGTATTTTTAATACATTAAAATACTATATAAAAATTTTAAAAATATATAAACTAATATCAAGGGTTAATGTTTCTATAAAACCTCAAGACATCTCCAGATTCAACTAAAGCATGTTTAGGAATTGTATGCCGGATATCGTGGTAGGTTTCTGTAATCCAACCTAATGATAGGCCTCTACAAAATTCTATTTTAAGTAAATACGAAAATCATAAAACTTATGACATGGAAATGTGTCAAGTGCACTTTTCCCATTGCATATATGCGTGAGTAATTAACTTTTAAGTTAAATAACAGAAATGAATCTTTTTTGAAGTAGTACCATGACGCGCCAGGTATAATTATTAACGAAACCTCACACAGTTTAAATGACATTATGCTTCGATGATGTAGCTATTGTGGTGTTACAGCGAAAACTAGGATTATACCAGACACTTTGACCTCACTTTTGGGGTGGCACGGTCGTTATATCTTACGAATAAACACGAGCTCTGCTCACCGCATATTGTATCTGGTAAAAAATAAATGTATTTCTTCATTTTGTCTCAAACCCTGAAACAATGGTTTTTGAACCCAGAATCGGCCTTTTCTTCCAAAATTAGCTTTAAAATGATGTTGCTTGACTAAAATCCGACTATTTAAACAAAATAAATAATAACCACTACATTTAAACAAAAATTCATTTAAAATTCATTAAAACCAAAAATGATGACGCCATTTGACATTGACATATGGCGTTATACGAACCTGATATTTAATGTAATATGTCATATGACGTCATTTGATCGATGACGTGATAATGGATGTGGTTATGTAATTGGGCGTGTTAAGTACAACCCGATGATAATGTAATTATGATAAAATCATTTATACTCTCTCTCATACACCCCATAACTTCGCCGTACCATTATGCACCCGTGAGATAGCTCACATTGGTACTGTACACAATGGCCGAAAACCATCCAATATTACTCCTTGTGTTGGGCCTGGACAGGATTTGTTTGAATGAATTGGAAATAGCACGCAAATATAGCAATGCAGATTTAAAAACAGACCACACAAACATCAAATAAACAACCTTAAAATATGAGGAAAATGTAATTAAATATAAAATCAAAAAACATAAAAATAAATCAAAATAATAACAGATACGCACCAAGATCAGCACGAAATTAACATAAAGATTTGACCGGAAAAATGAACAATTCATAAAAGTTAGCAAATGACGAATAAAATGGAATATTTTCAATAAGAAAGATCATATTAAAAAATTAAATAGAATAAATTGTTCATTTAAAATAGAAAATTGACAAAATAAGAATTAGATATTACAATTAACCCCTTAACGCACACTTTTTTTGAAAAAAAACCGGCAAAAAAAACAATTTTTTTATTTGAAAAAATACATATTTGAACCTTATTTTCACTAAAACCCAAAAAAAAGATGCAAAATTGTTCAAAATTTAATAGAAATAACGGATAAATAATTGTAGTGGATTTTCAATTGCATCACGGATCGACTATTGTAATTTTATTTTTCAGTTACTATTTAAAGAAAAAAACAAATTTTTAACTGTGAAAATATTTAATTGAACCTAAATTTGTAACAAAATATAATAATAATATTTATTTATTTGAAAAATAATAAAATAAAATTATTCAAAATTTTCCTTTGTATGATAAATTTCAAAACAAGGTGCAGCACATAGCCCAAAATTGCAGGGATTGCACATATAACGAATTTCTCTCCTTTTTCTTTTTTCTTTACTGTCCCTTTTTGAAGAACACACAGCGCAATATCTTGTGGGTGCTTTTTTTTTGGTGTCGACGGAACAAAACTGGGAAAATGACGTTCAGTTAGTCGTAAGATTCCTGTCGATTTTTGTCTACCTGATTTTTTTATGTTTTGTTCACTATGGTAGTTTTGTATTAGCTTCTCAACCAGTTCG
This sequence comes from Schmidtea mediterranea, assembly GCA_022537955.1. Lineage (NCBI taxonomy): Eukaryota > Metazoa > Platyhelminthes > Tricladida > Dugesiidae > Schmidtea > Schmidtea mediterranea. Next base: position 35,036 of record JAKGRZ010000119.1, read on the forward strand.
CTTCTAAAATCTAAGTTAGATTTTCAACCTCCATTTCTTTTTATACAAAACTTAACCGTTCCAAATACTAATGTCTAGTAAATGGAAAAAGATTTTTTTGTAGTATTTTTTACCCCTCTTCCTAATAATGGGATAGTCATGTAGATGTTGATCTAAACGATCAACACCTCCCATTGTTTCGTTATAATCTAACACCAATTTTGGTTTTGATACAACGAACCCATCTTTATCTGTTTTGTTTGTTGCTGCTTTTTCTGTATTATGGATAGTAGATAACAAACAAATGTCTCTCTTGTCTTGCCATTTCATAACCATGACTTTTCCTCGTTGAGCAGCTACTATCTCGCCCTTTTTCAATTTTTTTGTTTGAATAAATTTTGGGATATCTTTTCTATTTGCCAATTGTGGTGATGTATAATAGTTATCAGTGGTTAGACAGTAGCCTTGGTCCAGAAGTAGATCGAGCAACTACACGACAATTTGAGATGTAATCAGCATGTCTTTATATTTTTACCTTTTATATATATATACATACCTTTTATACACTAAATATCCAATTCACACAATTTTTTTGGTAAACAAAATGCAACTGTTTATAAACATCTTCCTAAAAGGCCATATTTTATTAACTGTATAGCTTGCAATATAGAGTTAAAATGATGGATATCAGAAAAACGAATATTTTAACTAGTTTTTATTGAATTATTTTCAATGCTCGATAATTTACGAGTGTAAATATTTTAGCGGCATAAAATGTGACGCCGCTCGAGTTAATTCGAGTATCCGAGTTAAGGGGTTAAAATCAAGGTCAAATTTTGTTTAAATGCATCAAAAGGAACACGCAAGGTTAGGGTCACAAAACAGGTATATATACCAATTCATTTTCGCAGAATTTTAATGCACTTAGTGAGCAAATCATTTTTTCTCTCAAAAAACTAAATTTTTTTTTGTCAGAAAAATCTATGAACCGTTATTCAGTCGAAACCAACGATTTTGTAACACTTGGAGGACCAACTATCGGTGATAATTTCTTCATAATACGAACTCAAGCATTCTTCTAAGTAAGGACTACTTTAGCGTATTTGTGGGAAATGATTGTTGAGTGTTTCAATAAAATGCCATGAGACAAATGTTATGAGACAAATGTACTGATTATGTAATGACTCTAAAATACATGGTTCGATTAAGGAGGTGTTATGTCTGTCGAAAGTTTTCCGGCCCACAGCCACACAATCTGCAAGTTAGTAAATTATTAAATAACGATCAAGTTGTGTAAGTCCAGTTCCTCCGCCTATTGCTTGTGCCCGTGAGGGTCCAGTCGTGCGTAACGATGGATTCGAAAGTCAAATCATTTGAGTCTATAGGGGCAGTGGGAAGATTGGGAACTAGTTTTTTGGCTGGCTCCCCTTCATCCATCTCCCGAAAATTCGACCTAAAATCTACACCACTTATCGGCTAAATTTCTTACACGGAGTAGTCCAGTGGGCATTCTTAAAATCTTAATAGTAACACATATTCCTTAAGACCAAATTCAAGGGAACGGGAAGTGGAAACTCGAAATCTATGCAACTGACCTAATTAAAACTGGCAAACTTATGAAAATGAGTATCATACTCTAATAACTAAGTTCAAGTTATCTAAAATGAATATAAGAAGATGTATATCGTATTAGACTCTAGGCTCAATAAGAGTATAATTTTATTAGAAAGATAGTCAACCGTAATGAAATGCTTATTTTAATACTAGGTTAGTAATAATAATATCAATTTATGACATAGGTAGTAGCTAAGAATCAACTATATTAGACACTAATATAATACACTTTAGGTAAGGTTGTACCGACGAGTAACCTAGTAAAGATGAAATGGATAATAAGACCCCAATAACGAGGTAGATTTAGTATTCCCACGGTTGACCGAAATTATAACAATAAAATAAACGAGATAAATTGAGTTATGATAACCCGTCATTTGTAACAATAATATTAGTGACCTCTTAATATTAATCAAAATTATTAAATCGTTACGGACAATAACATCATAATAATATTAACTATAAACAAATAAAACAATCACAATAAAACTTTCCTTATAAGGAAAACACCGGGAGTGACCAAATAATCCGAAAGCCACCAAATACACAGTTTCACTAAATCTGATTTAGCCTCTGTCGAAGTAACAATCTCAACAAAATCTTTGACCCATTCCATCAAGAATTTGCCCACCCTTAAAGATTCCATATTGATCTTCCTAGACGCAAATAAGGAAACAACGAATTTTGAGAAGAGTTAGGGTAGAATAAGTTCAACCAATGAATAATTATATGACATGGTACGCCCATAGTTTTATCTTAATAAGGTTGACCACAATTATCATATTCTTTGGTACCAGGTGCAGGAATGTCTGAGAGTCAATAGTATAAAAAAATTTATTTTAATATTCAAAGACAGCCTTCCATTGGCTAACAATGTGAGTAATCTCAACATTCCATGTTTATACATGTTTAACTAATCAGGATCATTGGCATTCTGTGGATCACAGACTGCAGCGAGTCTAACTTTCATCGGCGGACCCCGGCTAGCGTACTTCGGTGTGCTGACTTTGCTCTGCGGACTTTGGTAAGCGTGCTTAAGCAACCAAGCCTCGGCAAGTAAGCTTCTGCAGACAGACTTAGGTAGGCGTATTTCGTTCGACAACCTTTGGTAGAACAGCTTTGGTAGTCATATTTCGGTAGGCTTAGCTCCATTGTCGCTCTGATCTCTCCGCGAGCGGTTCTGTGGCATAACTTTCCCCGTTTCTCTCAGCAAACTCTCTCTCTAAAATAAAAGGTTTTCCATAATATAAACCCCACTCCTGTTCCCTGGAGATGGCGATGCAGAGAAACTGACACAAGTGTTTACAATAATATACTTATACATATGGTAATTGTAGAAATATATATATTGAGTATTTATAATGTATAGTTATAGACGAAATATATATTTAGAGTATTTTATATTGCTAGTAATATACGTATAGAGATATCAGTGTGAGTTAGAGTTGTGTGAGCAGATTTTGGTAAGTTTAACATCGTAGTCATAATTTTTAGAACTGATCTATTCATTAATAATATACTATGTGCCTTTTACATTAATTATGGTATTGGTTACTAAGTCAATATAGTTATAGATAATTACTGATAGTAGTCTAAATTGATTAATAAATGCGGTAAAGAAGTGAATATACTGGTAACCCATACTACTGACCCATGCCAGCCAGATTTTCGGAGAGGACAAATAGTACGGTAGAAAACAAACCGCCAGCCAAATTTGGAAATAGCGAGAAATCTCGGTTAGAGAATAAACCGAAACGAGTGGAGGTAGATCAGTTTCTTGATGCAACGAACCTGGTGATGGTGATAATTGACGATATGAATTAATCAGAAAAAGGTTGAATTTACTTTGTCCGTTCAAATCAGAAAACACAAAATTCCAAAATGAGAAACATTCATAAACAAATGATACAACATTAAAATCCCCGAAACAACAGCTCACATTAAAACAAGCATAGTGGAATGATTGATTTGAAATAACTAACAGCTGGTGACTCGCGCCGCTAGTAGAGCATGAACTGATTGCATAATTTGGCATAATAAATAATAAATGAAAATTAAAATAGTAGAGTTTTTATTACATCAACCAATTAAGGAATAATTCAGTCATATTTAATGATGGAATAAGCCGATAGAGCGACAGTAGATATATACAATCACAAAGTAAGCAAAGTGGGCGTAGAGAAGAAGAATCGCTCTGAAAAAGGCCCAACAATTTTCGACCACCGATTGGAGAAGATCTAGAATCTGGTCCCGCAGAACAAACTCGAGGTACTTAACGTTTGTAACATTTATATTTAAAACGACCACCAATATTTATGACATATACTTAGCGCGTGACGAATCAGATCCGCCATTTATTACTCGATTTTTTTTGTTTGTATTAAAAATGTGACATTCAACTCGATGATCATTTAGATCACAGGGACCCAAACTATGGATGGGTGGATTGCTCTGGAATCACCTTACAAGTAACCGCATACTCGGCCCCCAAGATACCGTCAGGCTTTGTGGGACCACGGGTACTCATTGGCGACACACGGAGAGAATGATTGGCCATGCCGACAGGGAGATCGAAACAACGAAGTAGAACTCCCAGGCATAGTCATCAAAAGCGAGCCGGACACGAACCTTGCACGAGAAGCTAGCCAACGGGCCAAATTCAGCCTGTATCGCTTGGGAGGTCTAGAGAGGAAATTTTATTGGCGAGCAAATATGGCCCGACGGCATCTAGCGCGTGTGAACGCGGATATCGCCAGCAGATTGATCCCCAGTACTGATGGCTTCGCTCCGGAATATTGGGTTTCCTTGGAATTGGATGACCCTAGGTTAATCGACATGGAAGCTTCAACAAAACTGATTCTACCGGATCGATTGGTGCAACCGACTCTATTGGATCGATTAGGACAGCGGCAACCAGGAGATCACACGTATGCTCGCCGATATCCTCAATCTGACAGTCGGCGATGAGGCCGAAATCAAAAATGTTTTAGTAAATCGATTTTGTTTCTCGGTTCTTTTTAAGCTTAACCATATTAATATTTTTTTAAAAACTAAAAACTTCAATCATATGATTTTTCTAATTTACGAAAAGTGATTGAACGGGTAAAGCTCGGAAAATCTGAGAAAGTGACTACAAGTTCCTGATAAAGGTAATTAGTAGTTAAATAGAATTACAAAACGATATAGAAATTAGTAGAGATAAAGAATTTTATAGTAAAATATGTAAATTATTATAACATAGTAAATGACCATTACGAATATAAGTGATAATGACACCAGCTTATCGAAGTCACTATTAATTTCCTTCAGTTTTAGATATGAAATCATTGCGGACTCTCGCTCAAGAACTAGAAAGCATGCAACGGGAGAACAACGATTTACATCGGAAACTCCTAAAATTATTCCGGGAAGTTCAACAAATCAAGGCCACCTGGGTCGAGCCTTCGCGAATGAAAAAACTCTACCAGCGTCTCACCATGACCGAACAGAGGTGGAAAGATGAGAAAATACTAAACCAGGCTTAATGAACCCAGATTCGAGAGGTTAGAGGTCACTCTATCAGCGTGTTAGGAAGGGAGTGGGGTGACGTACCCTTTGGTGTTCGCTCCAGCTATACTAGCATATAGTGATCAGAACCGGCGGATCGACTCAAATAAGAGATCACAGCCTCATTCAAGGCCGGGTAGAGCTGAAAAAAAACGACGGCGGATCAAGTATGCGGATAACTCAAAATGTCATATTATGTTTAAAATTAAAAATGTGTAATATTATCATAATAAATGTTTGATTTAACCTTTTCCTTAAAGTAGTTAATTATAATTTATGGAATTGGTTAAATAACTATCTCAACGAGAAGGTAATTAAGGGACCAAAAAGTAATAAGACGAGCAGAAGCATTCCAACAGTAGCTCGCTGAACCCGTTATGAGGCCGGGCCTTAGCAGTTCTGTAGTCAGAGCTCACTTTTGGCAGTTCCATAACCAATGGTTGCAGTTCCAACGTTGCCTAGCAATGGGTGGGCAAGAAATCTTGTGTGTAAAGGTGTTGAGGTCTCGATTTTAGTGAGTCTCAACTTGCACTGGTTTCTTATATAAATCAAAAGACAAAGTCAAATATATATATATATAATTTATTAATCAATAAAATTTACCAAATATACACTTTCAGGTTCGACTTCTTCCGATAAACACAATTTATTTATAATCAAATAACAATTGAAAATTTGGTGCTTGTTGTGTAAGTGTTAGAATGTGTGTAGGTGTGTGTTATATAAGTGCGTGCAAAAAATTGTGTGGAACTTTATCTGTTCGAGTTTAAGGTCTTAAAAAGATTTCCTTTTTGAGACCGCTTCTTTTTTGGTTAAAAGTTTAAGGGCAATTTGAATGAAAATTCTTCAGTATTTATACTGAAAAAATGTGTAGTTACATAATGAATTTATTTATTTAATATATTTATTTATTTTTGTTATGCGCATTAAAAATTATTTATTTATTTATTTTGTGTTAAATCGAATTTCAAAATTATTTATTTATTTAATGAAATCTTATTTATTTAGCATTTACATGTTTCAATTTTCTGTAATTTATATTTATTTAATTTACTTCCGTTGATTGTTTTTTGAAATTTGTCTAATTTATTTGTTTTAGATATCAAAAAATTTTTAAAACATGGCTCATACAAAATAATAAAAATCAAAAATATTTTTAATTACAATACTAAAACATGGCCAAGAATGATAATAATAAAAACATATAATCAAAATTGTTCGAATAAAAATTAATTGTTCCAGAAATAATAATAAAAACATAATCATAGTTATTTGGATAAAAATTAATTGTTCAAATTATATACAGGATAATAATAAAATTAAATATTCACATCAAATTGTTATAATTTCCACACCAATTAATAATTGTCAGAATAATTGTTTGACACACAGGGGATAGATTTGCAGGGAATAGATTTGGTTGTTCGGATATTGATTTGTTCTGCTGGGATTCTGTATATTGGGGATTGACACTGATTCGGGACTCTGCATTTTGAGGATTTATTTTATGCCCGTTCTTCAGCATATATGTTTACTCTGAACTTGCCAGGCCCCACTTTGTCGTATCTGTTCAGGATAAATGTGGTGATGGGTCTACCCTCATCATCCAACAAAGGGGTCAAGGCCAGAAACCATTAACCCCATACTTGGAATACCTTCGTTTACGGGTTCCAGACTGCCGTAGAAAGGCTTACGTTTTTTTATAAATTACAAATAATACGACCACCTTGATTTCAATTACCGCGCCCTTCGTCCTACTAAAGTTTTAATCCCGAAATAAATTTATTAGAAACAAACTTTCGGTGTTTAAACTCATAAAATTTATTAATTAAATTATAGGAAATTCAAAATTCTTTAAATTAGCATTTTTTTGTCATTTACTCTACCTTCGTCAGGATTTACTTAAATGTTATTTTAAACACTAATTTCGTGATTATTTTCTAAAATGTGTAGAAATTAAATTTAATTAAGGATATGGTATAAGCATATTGGATTTATAATTTTCTTTGTGCGGCTTTAAACCCTTACACATTACCCATTAATTTTATGTTAACGATAGTCACAGTTTAGGGTGATCGATTTCAATTTTAATATTTTTCAATTCTATATTTATTAGATTTATTATCTGGGCGTGAATTACTCCACTTTCGGAACAGACGTAATCCTTTTCGTCGATGCTATTCTCACCGTTTTTCATCAAACATCTCGCGTTTCCCTATTCTCGTTCAGACGCAAAGAAAAATTCATTAGGAACTCCGCAACATTTTGATATTGCCACTATTTTAGAAACTAAAGGTTTGGGAATATGAAGACGAAAAGAAAATAATCCATACTAAAAATTAAGTTTTATTTAAGTCTACATTAAATAGTTATTTTCAGATGAACATATTTCAACAATTGATTGTTACTCGTCGATATCGAAGGGAAATTGTTTACTCATGGGAGCTTTTCGCATTTTATCTCCATCTTTCTTCACGGTACGTCCCGGTGTTGGATTCATATGCGGATTTACTGATGGAAATGTTAAGCCGGGAAGTTCGCTAAGGTCGATAACTTCAGGCCTCTGCTGTCGCGGCTGGCCTGCCACTATGGCTAGCTTGAATTTTTCTGGAAAAATCATATTTAGCTGGTCTATTGTTAGACGAATATTTAGTGCCAACTCGTCATGGGCAGTTGATGAATTTATGGGTTTTTGATCTTCCCGTTGTGGTGGACAAATGTTTTCTGGGGTGGACGTCGAGGGAACTGGTGTCATCGTTGCCCTATTGGTTTGTTCTAGATGAACTAATAATAATAGCGTGTTCTGCCGTCGCCTTTCACGTCGCCGGCAATTCTTGTTGGGTTTATGCTTGGGGTTCTTAACCCGCGGTAATGGAATGTTTACCGGTAAAGGGATAGGCTCTAAAGACATGTTACTGAATTTCAATGATCCCGACGGACCATCATGGGGAACGTGCTGGCTTGGCACAATGTCGATATCTTGTCCACAATCGTGGTTTGGCATTAAAAACTGTAACTCGGCCTCAGTGAAAGCTCTTTGCGCCATTTAGGTGAGGCGGGAAATTAGCACGGCTCTCCACTATTAGGTCATTGCGGCAACGAGAGAGTCGGTGGATTTTCGAGTGTAGTTCTTTGGTCTTCTCAGATGGGAACTACGACACTTTGATTTTGTCATATTTAGCGTATAAGATGCAATATTCCTCCTCCAGTGGTGACACGACGGCAGTTGGCTTGCTTATGGGGGCACTACTCACGATTTTTGGAAGCTTATACATCTAAAGTAAAAGATCGTTTAGCTATCCTAATTTTTATATTTTATAGATATTTTGTTAACATATAATTAAAAAAAATATAATGCTAGAGAAAAACGGATTGTTGATGTTGATTTGAGAAAAATTTGAATTAAGTACAGTTATGGGAGTTTTTGGAATTTATAAGGCAATACTAACACGGATAACCCTCGCATTTTTGTGTTTAATTATCTCCATACCCTGCCCCGGAAAGTTTTTCCCCCTCAGTCTTTACCTGCACGCTTAATTGGATTATTTCCCGCCTATTTTCAGCGATGTACGCCACGTGGTCATTATTTGAGTTTACCTCATCATTCACTCTGCGCCGTCGGTTAATTATCACCATTATGTCATAGCGCACAACTACTATCGCTCTCCACATTTCACTCGATCGGACGCAACACACTGTCGAGAATTAGTCGACAAGTTCCAATATCTATGAAGTCATGATTACGCGGCATGACATTTAGTGAATAGTAATTATTATTTTTACTTTTACTGATTTATTATGAAGGGAAATTTAATTGGTAATGACGCTCGATTATTTCTAGGTGGCGTTTGTTTAGAGCATTCTATACTGTTAAGAAAAATTTCTCCTTGAACACATGTGCGTGCAGTCGAGTCTGGGTAGCGTATTAAAAATGGCTTATCTCAACAAACGCCTTCGTCAATCCCTTCTGGTTTAAATTAAAGCATCGGAATTGTTACGGTAATTAACGTTGAACAAAAATGACGTAATATACTGACTAGTACTAAAATTTTCTGGGTGATTTATGAGTTAGAACAGAATAACTATTTAATTGGTTTGCGTGAATTAACTCTTAGCGAAATGAAGTCTGAGATAATCTAACTTCATGAGTTATTTTGATTTTTATTTATACAGTTAAATAGAAAAATCTCCAATTATTGAGTTAGTTTGATTGGGTTTCCTACTTAATGTCTACTTGGACAGACTTTATATCATCTTATGGTCGGTAAATTTTTTACTGAATCATTTCTGAGTATCTCAGGCTAGTGTCAACACTAATAGGGTTAGATGTTTCCTCGCTGTTAATGACATTGCACAAAAACAAAAACGTTTATATAGCTTAATATATTTAATATTGATGCTCCCCAATTAAAACTATAACAAGTATTCCAAATTACCTTCTCTCTTCAGCACTATCCTGATTAAATTATCAAACACAAAAATTATATCCAAGTCACTTATATCCTATCCCTAACTACCCTTGTGAATCGACTTGGCAAGATTTTATTAAAAATCTATTATGTAGATCATTGCCTACATTAAACTTATTCCCCTAACTCAAAACGCTCTTACCTGATTTTATAGTACCTACTACTACCAATGTTTCAGTCAGGCGCGTAGGGTAATACAATATCGACCTGCGGAACAGGACCTGTGCACAATGGCCAGAACCCGACGTGATCACCAAGGAATCTGGATAGTCGAACAGCGCTTCCACCAGCTAAACCGAACTAGCCCGTAGCGCCACCATTTGACCTTCAGAACTTCTACTACATAAATATATAAAATATTTGAAAAGGGGAGTTGCCAGTGACACTAAAAAATGTCGCTACCATCCAGAGTAACTTCATTTATAAAACAACTTAAAAAGACATTCTTTAAAATACAATTTTATTGTTAACATATATAACTTAAAACAAAAACAAATTACAATCCCTACTTCGATAATTCAAATAAAAATGAGTAATAAGTATGAAGTCCGTGGTTAAAACACTGCCCAATGTCGATCAGAATTCATTTTTTCATCTTGCATGAATGTGACATTTTTTTACTTTTTAATTTTAACAATTACTCACACGCTTGCAATGGAGCCTTCAATTTTAAAATCATCAAAATCATATCTTTGAAATTATCGATGTATAAAATTGAACGGTAATCAATGAGTACAAGCTCTAAATTTTGTAAATCTAATGAAATTAATTCAGTACGAAAAATTATCCCGAATAGAATTAATAATAATAATAACGAGGAAAAAAATCATTCTTTATCGTCTAAATACGGTTATCAATTATATTGCCGTATTTTTCGGATCATAATGCGCTATATCATTGATCGACTGCTATCGGTTTTATTTTCATACATAAGGAGCACCGGGTTGTAAGGCGCACATATTAAATGACACAAAACTCTGATAAGTAAAACGTTATTCAACTCTTTCACTGACGATTTTTGAGAAAACGGAAGGATTTTGAGTTCGCCTTATGGTCCGAAATATACGGTAATCATAAATGGATTTGAACATTACACATAAAATGAACAACAAAATAAATACACCTTACTGCAACATTAATAAAATAATATTAGAAAAGATACAAATCTTTTTCACATGTGAGTAGCAAAATTCTGAAAAGGTGTTTTCTATTTCTTTTCGCGAGCATTTAGTAAGGCTTTCAAAGGTGTAATTAATAAAATTTCAAAAAGGATGCAAATTTTTTTGAATTTCTTTCTTTTCCAAGCAGTTAGATAAAATTTCAAAATAATGCAAATTTTTCTAAGATTACTTAAACCTTTTTTAAGAGAGTACTGTTGGGGTTATAATAAAACATGAATAAAATTTTAAAATTATCAAAATCAATTAAAGTTAATTAAAATTTTGTAAAAAGTAAAAATCAATATTTTTCAGGAGGAAAAGGGGGGTAACCGGTGGCAAATTTGATTTTAAAGACGAATAAAATACTAGTAGATTGAGATGAGGTATATTGAAAGGTTGAGAGCCCAAAAACAAAGTAATTAAATTATTTGCCGACGAACCCATTAATCAAGGGTTGCCTGTAAGTTTCAGTGGTTGTTCGGGCATCATGATTAATTAAATAAGTGGATGGCAATAAACTAAGTGATTAGAGATAGATAATTCCGAATATTATTACTAAAAACGTTAGTAGCTTGATGTTAGATGACGGAAGAAAAATGAATATATTGGAGATAAATAAATTATTTAAAATAAGCAAAAACAAATTTCGTTTAAATGTTTGCATAGAATGACACGCAATGTTCTAATACAATGACAATTAAACTGGACTATAATTGTACAAGAAGAGTATGAACTATCCTATATGATGTTGAATATTTTTGGATATGAACTATTTGATTAATATAAACTGTTCGTTGTATAATGAAATTATTCGATTTGATTTTTTATTTTAATGTTGTAATTGTTCAATATGATATTTGATTTTAAATTATTTGTGTGAATGATGATAATCGATTTTGGGTTAATTAACGAAAATATCTACTTTGACGTTAAATATCGGTAAAATAATTTATGAGTGTAAGAAAAAATTAATATGAAATAAAGTTACACATAAAATAAATGAATGTATATAACCCTACTAATATTTTAATAATAAAAATAAAATAAACTTATATAAAATTTAGATAATAAAAAAATAAATAAAAAATTATTACCGGAATCAAATTATTCCAATATTATAAAAATTCTGATAAAAAGTGGAATGAATTGGTCCTGTCGGAAGGTTGCCTGGGTCGGGTTATTCCGAGTACAGCATTCTAGGAGTTTCAGTAATTGATATGGAGTAGAGTGTGAAGTGAGATGAGCTAGTCATATTAAAATAAATCAAAAAACAAAATACCCGAGTCGAATAATTTCTAATTTCAAATAAAAAAATAAAAGATTTTTACGACATTAGTGCTACAGAATGAAATAATTAATTACCCATAGAAGTTAAAAATTTTACATGATATGATTTGTTGGAATCTTAAGACTCCAGCAGGGGCGAAAATAAAAAGTAATAATAATAATCTTAAAAGTAAAAATAATAATCTTAATCGATTCTTAAATTAAAATTAAAAGAACCAATCGTATAATTTGTATGATGACAAAAATCATTAGTATTATTATTTGCCTATATTTCCTGTAATATAAATATATTTGTAAGGATTATTAATATTAAATCAATTATTAAATAAATTAAAAATTAAATATTAAAAACTAAGTGGATAATTAATGTATATATTTATATTATATAGTATTTATATCAATGTTTCAGAAAATATGAAATTCGTCGAAAATTAAAAACGTTTAAATATTGAACTACCAGTTTTTTGAAATAAATCTTAATGCCAAATTTAAATTCTTACATGGTGACCACGCCGATTACGAAAAATATGGTTTCAGCAACCTATGATGGATCTGGGGATTTAGAATTTTTTATCGAAGAAACCAAACGATATTTTGATATATGTGGAATAGCAGTCGATAAGGAATTGAGGCATAAATGGGGAAAAGGTGAGCTGATGTTTCTTAAGTCATTGTTTAGATGACAATGAAATAAAACGAGAAATTAAAATGAAAGAAGTGGCAAATGAAGCATCAATTAAAGAAGTTATTTGTAAGATGGAGGAAATCAATGAAAAAGTAGGTTCGCTGCATTTAGAAAAGAAACATGCTGAGGTATTGAGAAAAAGGAAAAATTTTGAACAATTGCAAATACCTTCAATACAAAAAATATTTAATAATGGAAGATTTGTTCAAGGAAATAATACAAGATGTTGGAATATTCAAGCGATCGGTCATGTCAGTCCAGAATGCCCAGGAAATGAAAAGAGAGGTTGTTACAGATGTGGGAAAGAAGGACAGTAGGTAGTAGTGAGCTCACGATGACTCATCATTTTCTATCCCTGTGTGTGTGCACGGGACATTTAATAGAAACCTTGAAATTTTTTAAAACTACATGTATTTTTTCTATAAATTTTTTCAAAAATTTTATCTAAGTCGAAATCCACCTCTAGCAAAAAACTTTTTTGAATTTTAAAACAAGGAAATTTTTTCTATCCCTCGTGTATGTGTGTGTTCAAGCGACATTTAATAACATCTTTTACTTTGAAAATTCAAAACCGTTATATTATTATTATTATTAATATTATCATTATCATTATTATTATTATTATTATTATTATTATTAATATTATTATTATTACTATTATTATTAATATTATTATTAATTTTATGACTGATAATTTTTTTTTTAATTTTGAAGTCCGAACCCACCCCCCCCCCTCCTAGCAAAAAAGAAAAAAAAATATGAATTTTAAAACAAGCAATTTTTTCTATCCCTAGTGTATGTGTGTGTTCAAGGAACAATTTATAGTATCTTTTACTTTGAAAATTGTAAACCGATAAATTATTATTATTACTTTAACTATTACTTTATTATTATTATTATTATTATTATTATTATTATTATTATTATTATTATTAATATTATTATTATTAATATTATTATTATTATTAATATATTCATTAACCAATAAAAATCGTAGTTAATGGTATAAATAAACCAAAATTTTATAATTAATCAAAAATTATTGATATTTAAACGGTCTGGTAACAGAAGAGAAAGGAGACGAAATGATTTCAAACCTTCGAATTCTCGTTGATGATGGTATTCAGAAAGACAACAGTAGATTTTTCATGGATCCTTTCTAGAAAAACACTAAATGCAAAGGAAAATGCATTCAAGGGGGTGTTCTATACCTTATTTGAAAGCATGAAGTGGTCACGAGTCAGTGTAGACTTTATGTATATGAAGATAGTTCTTCAAAGATCGGGTGAGTATTATGAAAGATAATTCCAATAATCTTTACAGGTATAATGTTGAAATATATTTTTTCATTAATATTATTTAGATTATTCAAAATGAAATTTCATCGTGGGTAGCTGAAAACGGCTCGTGGGATGTTATCAATGAATTAGCTGAAAAAAGAAACTTTTCGATCAAAAGCAAATTGATTTTAATTATATTTGGACTTGGTTCAATTTATTTGAGTGTAAAATATTTTTTAAGAAAATAATAAATGTTTTATTAATTTTTCGTTTTTATTAATTTTGAATTGAATACAAAACTTTTATTCTTTTATATTTCATTACAATCACATTCATCGTCGCCACATTTTGTGTTCATATCATTTTCTTCATAAATATCCTCAGTTTCATCATCAGAATTTTCCATGCTCATACTTTGATTTTCAACTATAACGTATTCTTCATTCTTCAATATATATTGATCCCGGTAATTTCTTGTATTTTTTCCGCCAAGTATTTTATGAGAACATCTTAATAAAAATTAATAATACTATTAAATTAAAAGTACCTTTTTCATTTAAAAGTGACATTTTTACAATATTATTAAAATTAAAATTATTATTATTATTTGTTTATACATGTCTTTGTTAATATACATGTGATGTGCGTTTCAAATGCATATGTGTTGCATTCGTAATACATATCTCTTTGTAACTTTCACATGATGTTTAATCATGATACTGAAGTGTATTTCGTTGTAACACCACAACTCGTATATGCATGCTCTATCTCGATTGTTAGAATAAAATGAAAACCTTAAACAAATTAGAATCATTTAGTAATAGTAAAAATTAAAATCGACTAAAAAATGAAAATTTAAATTAATCAAAATACTCAGTAACTATAGAGAACAACTAGGGTAGAATGAGAACTTCATATCAGTTAAAATTATTCAGTAAAGAGTAAACAGTATACAGAATAATCAGCTCCACTTGGCAGATAAAGAAAAATTAAAAATCTTAAATTAATGATTAACAATATGTAGCCATTACAATAAGTAACAAAAATGAAAATAGAAACTATCCAGTAGCTAGAGCTAAGGATGGTAAATTTACCGATTTTTTCATTTACCAGTAATTTTTTCTGAAAAATAAAACTATAGTGAGAAAAAATAAAAATTTTAATGTTGTATTGATTATTTTTTTTGTGAAAATAACTTCTTAAAAAGACTAAATTATTTATAGTCTTATCTTCTAGGTTGGATCTGATTTTAGTGCAAAATAAACCTGATCCTGAGAATACTCTTTCTGATTCTACACTCGCTGGACGAATTGTCATTAAACAGTCGAATACCATTTTAATGTACTTCCCCCGCACTCTTTCTTGGCGAAAATACTCTAATTCTTTTTTTTACTATTTGTTTGAAATCTTTGGCATTTTTTGTTTGAGGTACTGACGCTTCCTGAGGTTCAGTTTTTTGTTTGATAAGTTCATGAAGTTTCTGCTTCATGGCTGTTGCAACATTAGGTGTAAAAGTATCAATACTTTCGTTATCTAACTCTGAATTTGTTGAATCCAAATCACAATCGTGACACTGACTATTATCAACTATAATCGAGATTATTTCTACAATTTTCTGGATCATTGTTGCTTTATTGTTTACATTAAAAATATTACAATTTTCTTCATCTGACAAAATAAAATAAGGATCTGTCAAATAGTTTAATACGACTGAATAAACAGTCCTTCTCTCTTTTATGCTATGTATTAATTCTTTTTTAAGTTCAACGCTTAAAAATGTATTTTGGTTGGTTAATTCATCCAACATAAATTTCAACGTAACATCAGCTACATATAAATTAGTCTTTTCATTACAGAGTGTTTCAACAGCTAACTTAACTGGTTGCAGGCTTGAGATTATAATTGTTAGCAATCTTATTTCTCTTTCATTGAAATCTGAGTCCGGTTTCAGATCTATTAGACTTTTTCGGACAGCATCTTTAAGTAATAAAAATCTCTCTAACATATTAGGTAAACTGCTCCACCTGGTTCTACAATCTAAAATTAATGAAAGTTCTTTCCCAATAATTTCTTTGACATATTTTTGTAATTAAAGAATAAATTTCTGTATTTTGTAGAATAAGTTCGGTAGAGCCAATAGCTTCTTGGTATATTTCAAAATTATCGTGTTCAATGTCCGAATCATCACAATCAGAATCTGAAGAAATTAGTATAGTGGCATTAATATTTATCCTTATCCTGCACAACTGATGTGCTTATATTGTAAAGAACTCTTATGATTGCCAATTGCAATCCATGTACAAGGCATAACTGGTGGTTTTCTTGAATAATTTCACAGTTTTCTTCATGACAGCAGCTCCGTCCGATGTTATGCAGACAATATTTTTTAATGAAATTTGAAATTCATTTAATTTATTTTCTATTATTTCTGCGCATACCTCAGCAGGTGCAGGTCCATAAATTAGACTCAATCCAAGATTCCAAAATTTATCATCACTTTCGTGAACATTTGCATTTATATATCGGCGATTTTTATTCGATGTCCACTCATCAGTGGTCAGGCTATATATTTTGTTATTGTTTGTATTCTTTAAAATTTCCTTCGATACCTCTTCCTTAATCTTTTCTGCATATTGCATTACTATTTTTTGAATTGTTTTATGCGTCTTTGGTATCTCTTAGTAGCCTATTGATTTTAATAGCATTCGTAAATCTACAGATGTACAAAACTTGCTAAAAGGAATTCCATCTTTCGCTATCATTCTTGAGAGTACAGCTTCTAAGGATTCGTCATTGTTCTTGAAATAGGAAGTAATTTTTGGTCTCATAGTAATCGCTGATTCTTTTGAGAATTCTTCATTGCTTCTTTTTAATATATTAATTTTATGTTGGCTCTTTAGATGACTATGTAAACCACTAGTACACCCACCTGCTGCCTTTATTATTTTATTGCACTGTCTACATGACGCTACATCTTTCGTTTCTGTACGATTGAAGTAGCACTTAACCGGATTTTTATTCATGGTTTCTAAAACAAAATAAATAATATTCGAAGATTTGAATTCATATATGTAAATCTATTTGAAGTTTGAGAAATACTATGTCTTGTCTCAAACAAAAATCAATCACAATATTATATACTTGTATTAAAGTATTTAATTTAACCATCGGAAAATTTTTATTGTCACTGATTTTTTTTCATATGTGTGTTGGGCCAGAACACAAACGGCCTTGAGAAATGTTTAAATGGATCGGTAACACACATGCAAATACAACATGCAAATTTAAATAAACCTATTGAAACATCAATTAAACCCTATCAAATATGAGGAAAAAAGAGAATTAAATATAAAATAATAAACATAAAAATAAATTAAAATAATAACAAAATGCAACAAGATCCGCATGATACAAACACAAATATAACACGAAAACCCAACAAATTCGACAAAAATTGATAAATTAATAAAAAGTTCATGAAAATGAAACTTAAATCAAAAAATTTGAATTAGTAATAATTCAATAAAAATTCTAAATAAAAAATTATTAAAATAAATTAAAAAATAATAAAAATAAAGAATAGAATATACTAGAAAATAACAAGGTCTAATTTTGTTTTACTGCATCAAATTTAACACGCAAGGTTAGGGACAGAAAATAGGTATAAATACCGATTCATTTTCACATTAAATTTAACCGTTTTTCAAACGAAAACCATTTTTCAAACCATTTTGAATCAAAATTTACTTCTGAATTATTGATTGAAAATCTATATTGAAACTTACTTTTAGGTGAGAAATAGTTCTATTTGGAACTCTCTCTCCACGTCACATCCTCGCAACCTCGGCAGAGCTCTGCTTGGATGTCGGCGTGGGGGGAGAGGTATTTTATTTTTTGCTATGCAATGTTATGAATTTTGTTTTTATGGAATGGAATGTAGGGTAATTTATGTTTATTTGTTATATGCTTAATAAATATTTATTTTATCTATAAATTGTTTTACATACTTAAAATTTAATTAAACATTTGTCGAAATTTTTCCGGCCCACAGCCAACACATATTGCAAGATAGTAAAATATACATAGTACAGATTTGTGTAAGTGCGTGGAAAATCGCCAATGATATGTACCCGTGAAGACCCAGCGTGCGGAACGCAGGGGTCGTAACGTCAATATGATCCATATAGAAGAAACGAGAAATAAGGAAGAGGTCTTTGGCTGCTTCCTCGTTTCTCCTTTCTGTAAAATCGACCTAAAATTCTATTACACACGGCTCAAAATCATCACACCGAGTAGTCCAGTGGGCACTCATTAACTATAATATAAACACAATATGCGCCTAAGGCCTATTAAAGGGAAAGGGTACGGGAATAAATTAACTTGAAATCGCTGATATGACTAAATTGGATTAATATTTTGAAATAAATTAGATAAAAATCATTAGTATAATTAAATCGAATTTCGGAATAAAATAATAAAAATCATTAAAGAAGTAATTCATTGATTCAATTAAATTAAATTATTGATTATTGAATAAAGATAAATAACTCATTGATTAAATTAAATTGACTAGAATAATTATTGAGCAAAATTAACGAAATTCACTCTCTTTGAATTAATTTGTTGATTAGAGCTAAATAATGTAAATTCATTGATTAACAGTAAATTAATTCGTTGAGTAAACTAAAGAAAGTTGTGGGTTAAACCAAGTAATTCCTCAATTAACATTAAATTAATTTGAATAAAAGTAAAATAATGCTTGATAAAAATCAAGTGAATCTTTGAGTAAAATTGAAGTAAAGCTTTGATTCGTTAACTAAAGATTTTAAAATAATTTATTAGAATAAAGTAGTCTATTGCTTAAAGTAATTCATCGATTTAACCAATTTTAAAGTAAAAATAAGTAATTCGAGTGATTATAATTAAAGTAAAACTTATAGTAATTCATCAATAAAGTAATTCCTTGATTTGAAATAGAATAATTCCTCGAGTAAAAGTAATGAAATTTATTGATTTAAAAACAAATTTTTTCTGTAAATTAATATAAATTCATGGATCCAACACAAAGTAATTAAGGAAAATAGGTTGTGTTTAAAAATGGATTAATATAAAATCGACGCAAATAAAAATGACCAAAATTTAGGATAATAGATAAATCAGAGGAACACTCAAAAATTATATTAATATTACTTGAAACAAACAGTCATAGAGTTACGCTAGTATTATACAAGCTGAAAGCAAGGCTTACCGACGGCAATGAATTAAATTAAATCCAACAATCCCGTAAAATGCCGAATAAAATCCCAATAATATAAAACGATAAAATTCCACATGCGTTCTATTGTATCCGTTCCGAGATCCGCTATAGGGTCGAGTAAAGTTTGTTCTAGAAAACGTCGATAAAATATATCCAAACAGCTGTAATATTAACTTACCAAATCACTTCAACACAATTGTAAAATTATATTCCAGTAAATACATCTAAAATAAATCGATAAATCCTGCAAATAAAATAAGAATAAGATAAACACCGGATATAGACTTACTGAATGTCACTATCGCCGTTCGCTGGTAAATATCAAATTGTTAAGATAAACACCGGATATAGACTCGCTGCATTCAACTATCGCCGTTCGCTTGTAAATATTAAGTCATGAAATCAACGTTCCAAAATCGTTTGTCGATTCGACGTAAAATAAATAAATCCGCGTGCCCTTACAATAGTTCCACACGATTGTCAAATTTCCGCGTAAGCTAGAGTTTTGGCCATTAATAGATTTTATTCAAAGAACGAACTCATGAGGTGACCTTCCATAGCTTCCCTGCTTAATTTAACAAAGTGAAAGCCTGAAGTAATGACCATCAAAGTTGTCCCTGTTTTTAACGAAAATTATTAACTGATAACCGTGTCTTACCATACTTAATGTCAAGCTGTTAGATCATACATAAACTTCTATTAACTCCTAAATGCCCATAACCCAACTGGTATAATGACGGAGTGTCAATTCCTTCGGAAAATCATTATAACCATTAAGAGATACCTAGGAGCGTCATGAGAAAAGATAGTCAACGAAATATAGCACACCTAGAACTTATAGGTAGACAGTCCTAGTAACTTCACAACAAGTTGCAATCAAGATCAAAGGTAATAAGTTTAAATTCGATAAGTCCAATAGCAACAATATAGTCATCATTTAGTCAATTATTATAATAAAGCGGACGACTGAATTGAATCTGATCGTGATGATATTTTAGACATGCCACTCAATTGGACCACTAGTCAAGTAACCGACGAACAGGTTCGGGAAGGAGCTCCGTCAACTACGGCAATTTTCGATAAGCTTCGACAACAGTGGCCGTATCCCACTACTTGGCGGATACTGGGCCTCGAAAAGGACCCTTGTGGACTCGCCGGACAGCAGTATCCAGCTGCGGAAACATATATCTATGCGGGGAACCTCCTCACCCAATGGGAAAGGGTGCAGGAACAGGTAGACCTACAGGTGGTTAAGGCGAGGATGTATCTCGCAAACGTGGAAGACGACATCCTCGCCGGGCGGATAGCGGAAGCCTATCCACCTCGCCCCGTCCGCGACACCCGACGTCCATATCCAGTAGTTACTCCAAAGAAGAACCTAAAGAGGCCGTTCAATGGAGAACAGTGATTCCTTAAAAACACGAACAATAGACATGATTGCGTTTTGTTTTGAAAAAGAAATTTTTGTTAATTTGTCATTTCGTTTCAATTGTTTGTATGGATAAACCCGTTTTTAATAATTATGTTTATAATAATTATAAATACAAGTTATGTAAATCAATAGAGAAAATTTAACGATTTTGTCCATTGTAGTAATGACAACCAACCAAATCCTGCAAGCCGAACTAGATCGTGCAAGGAACGCCAACACGGATCTCCTCAACCAAATCCTCCAGATGACTAAAGAGGTACAGCAGATCAAGGCAACTTGGTCGGATCCGAGAAAAGTAAAAACATTATATCTCAGGCTAACCGCAGCACAAAAGGGTTGGGCGGAAGAGCGGCAGCTCAATCAGAGTCTGCGCACCCAAATCAGAGGGTTGGAAGTCGCCTTAGCAGTCTGTCGGGAGGGGGAAGCAGTAACATACCCGCTCGTCTTCGCCCCGTCCCAAATGCCACATACAAATCTTCAGTCCACCAATCAGTCCGTCACTCCATCGAATAATCGTCGGCCGGGACGCAAGGAGCGTGCCCGACGCCGAACAGCACAACCTCCAACACCACCCCATTAATTCACGAATATCGTGCATTTTGTTGATTTAAATAGAGTAGTTGCAATTATAGTTAAATTATCTCCTAGATGCACTTACATACAGGTATTACTATGAATACTCGCATCGCGGTTTCAAACCATCATTCCACATCTGATCATGAATTTTCTTACACATGGGACAGAGCTAAGCGAGCATAAGTCTTCTATCGACAGCTCGTGAACCCGAGGGTTGTCCGAGCAATTACAGTATTAGTAATAATACTCAATTTTTGCGGACAATCCACCACTTGAACACATTTCCAACGTTGCCTAGCAACGGGTGCCAAGTGGTCGCTAGAATCATTTTGTATGGCGTTACTGGGGCAACTGCAGGCATATTCAAACAAATAACGAAACCCTGTAACCCACCATGTGAGAATAATGGGATTCCCAAAGAAAATAGGGTTAGAGTAATACATATTTTGCACAATCTTGTAAAAAAATATTTGTATTTAATTATTTTAAACGGCTGTTAGAAGTACAAATGTATTGAAGATTCAAATTTTAATGTTATTTTACAATAATATTGCATTAATGTCTTGTCGTAATGTTTTGTATTAAAAATAGCTGTTAATTTGAAAAATACGTAAAATATTTATAAATTACTATTTTTAAATATTAAAAGAAATATTTACTTACTCTTTAAGAAAAAATGTTTCTTGTAATATTTTTTAACTTTTAAAAATCTTAAGAAAGTGCAGTGTAAAACTCAGATATTACATATGCTAACATAACTGACACTTTATGTGTGATGTAAAGCGGCTCTCAAACCCAAGTAGGTTTAGATTAAAATTACACAAAAATATCTCATAAAATATATAATTAAGTATATTATTATTTATACTCACATGATTTTATATTTTCAATATTTATTTAGCGTTTTAAATATCTATAAACACAATATTTTGTGCATAAAAATTCCTAGTTTGGATTTTTTTTATTTGCCTAATTTACCGGTAAAATTTACCGGTAAATTTACCGTAGGTTTTTTGGTTAATTTACCGGTTAACCGGTAATACCATCCCTAGCTAGAGCCATTAAAGGATCATTCAGTCATGATCGTAAACCATGACGCAACAGTAAAATGCATCCTTAGTCCTACTGTGCAGATTAGCCAACAGACCCGAGCAATAATCAATTAAATTACCACACGAGACACTTTAAGATCGTTAATCATATGAAAAAGTTAAATAGAATAATATCAATGACTTCCAACCAAATCACCCTTTAGATGCAATGACCAAAAATCGAATCACAAATAAAGCCCAGTTATAATTAGATGGAAAATAATGACGCTTGACGGCTAGAGAACCAGCAATGACCCAGTGTGGATGTCATGAAAGCCGGAACGAAGTAGAGAGGAGTTTTGTCGAATATCACCGTACCAGCAGAGATCAAATAGAAAATTGTGGAGACCCATAACCGACCGATAAACTAGAAAGAGTCTAGTAAATATAATGGAATAGACATCTATTCAATAATTTACTTAATATTAATCTGGCAGAGCCTTTAGGGAGTCCAACATAAGGCACATTTCTGATATTCCCACAATCCACATGGAAAATATAGCAGTAATCTATTAGAGATCGGAATTGACATCCTGGCGAGAAAATGAACGGGTAAATAGATAAAACCTATCCAACAAAATAAAATCTCTTGGATTTAAAGTAAAAATAAAAATGTAAAATTCTAATGAACGATCAGAAAATACTCGCATCAATGCACGCCAACAGTGATTCATTGATCTCACATGAATGCACAAATCACAAGCAACCGTGGTCGATATATTCATCAGCCAATTTTAGAAAGAAAAGAAATGTCATCTAATAAATCGGCAGAGAAGAAATTTCTATCGATTTGTGCTTGTATAAATACCAGGATGTGTGCACAACTTGATTTGGAATTCATATAAAACAACAAGTAGATGAGGGACGGATCATTCCTACTTCGACATTATGAACAACCAACCAAATGAATCTGTTAATGAGGGGATACTTATGACCCCGAATACGGACAGTGGACGCGCAAGACGGATCAACACCGAAGAACGCCAAGGAACCAACCGGAAGGCAACATCAGATCAATCAAGTAATTATGTATTTATTTCCTAACCGGTTTTAATGTTACAATTAATAAGGAATACCCACACTCAAGAGACGGAAGGATGAAACGATAGCATCCAACTGTGGAACCCAAATTAATGACGATACATTTTTGGTAATGCCAAAATGCCGTAAGAAGCATAGTTCAAGTTTACGGCTCACCCGATGGAATTATATGTTAACCTTCAAATAAAAATATTGGCTAAATATCATTTGTCTTTACTTATGCGGTAACAACAGTGTATGGAACATAGGGCAACGGATAATCTAAAGACCCAGCCAGGGATGGAATCCCCGCGTATGAGGAGATCCATAGAATTTAAAACACCAGTTAGTATCAATGATCAAATAAACAATATTAATTACAATGATAAAAATAACCAGTACTAATTATAACGATCAAATAACCAGTATTAATTACAATGATCAAATAACCAATATTGATTACAATGAACGTGTACAAATAAAAAATAAAGTAAGTATCTGAATATATCGAGACTTTATGTGGTCGAAATTAGCGACTCTATCAAATGATTTTTTCTCGCTAAACGAATGAACAATTTCCTTTCGTTTAGATACTAAAACGACGGAATATTGATTGAGAAAGTAAATCGATTATAAGTCGATCACGACAATCAAAAGATTGTTCTTGTTTTTTTTTGGTTCTTTTTTTCGATGAGGGCTGATTAAATGATTCTCTAATTTTCCCACGAATTATGTATAATCTACCTATCACGGTAATTAGCGAGAAACTCCACACTCACAGACGGATCCTGGAATAACGATTCTAGGATCACGATTTGATTCCCGGCAAAGACAACTGCCGATGTCGCCAAGTTATGTGGGATGCCGGATTCTCGATATCTCCAGTAAACGGATCGAACTCGCACAAGTTCTCCAAGAACCGCAATGATGAGATTGAACTGCCTTACGTCGCGATTAAGCTTGAACCAGGACGAAACCCTGCACGAGTAGCTCGACAGAAGGTTGAGATTACATTAGCTAAACTGGAGGAACATCAACAACAGACGCAATGGCAGATAGTTATGGTTCGCCGTCATCTAAACAAAGTCAATGCGGACATCGCCGCAGGCCGGATTCCGAGTACCGATGGGTACTCGCCGAGCTACGGGATCTCCTATGAGTTGGATGACCCGGCCCTAGAAGAAAAGGAGGCGCCTATCAGCGTGGTGGTACCGAGGTGCCTAATTCGAACAACAGCTATAGACCATATCGGAGTACCGCACCAGGATGAGGAACACACATACGCAAGTTACAGGCCGAAGAAAAATTCGAATTACCGATATTATGATGGTTACCGAAGATATGGCCGTCTATAAGCGAAAATGTAGAATGAAAACATGAATATATTGTCAAAAAATATAAATTTTATGAATCAAGTTAACAGTTAATTTTAATCCGCAATAATTAAATAAAATAAAGATGATTAGGATGCCAAAATACGAGTAAAGTAAGCGACTGAGGTAAAGGGTCTAGCGACAATGTATAAATTTACAAACACAAATTAGGTCAATCTGTATCCAATGACACAGGTACTTACATGAACGAACCTTTTATTAAATGATTATGATTTACTGAAAAACTTAACTGATAATCTTTTTATAGATATGGATACTTTCCGACCACTGAGCAAATGACTAATAAAATATCGATGAGAAAACGCAGACTTACACGATTAGTTACTAAAAATGAGCCTGGAGATACACAAAAACAAAGCGACGTGAATCGAACCGTCGCTAGCTTAACTGACCTATAAACGACTGACCACCGCCCAACGGAGGTGTCGGCTTGCCAAGAAGGCAGTGACGTACCCACTGGTATTCGCTTCCGCGCAAATTGCTTATGGCGATTCCAATCACCCGGTCAAACAAGCGTTACCCAAACGGTATCATCCTAGGCCGGGCAAAGCGACGCTCGCAACAATTAACTGAAAAATCCCAAAAAAGAGCAACTGGATAGAAACATTGTGATTTCCTTGTTAGGTTCGAATATAAAGTCTTAGATTTATCTTATGAATTTATTAAAACGTCCTTTGTAATATTTTCTGTAATTTTCTGTGATACATAATAGAGTAATAACCCGGAAAAGAATTGATAAAGTGTTTAAGCTAGCACAGGTGAGCCAGAATTGTAAACCACACATAGACCTTCTATCGGTAGCGCGTTGAACCCGTCATGAGGCCGGGCCTTAGCAGTTCTGTGAATAGAGCTCACCTTTGGTGGTCTCATAACCAGTGGTTGCAGCACCAACGCTGCCTAGTAACCATTGGAGGGCAAGAAAGGTTGTGTGCATGGGGTCAAGGTCGTAAACCACTAACCCCACAAAGACAAAGATTGGATAGCAACTTGTTAGATACCTTTGATCAGCGCTCGGTATCAAAGGCCAGCTTTGAAGTAGCCTGGTTGATTGCCAGAAACAAGAAACCATATAGTATTGGTGAAAATGTGGTTAAACTAGCAGCTGTGAAAATCGAAGAGATCATGTGTGTCAGAAAGAGATGAAGAAACTGAATTCGTGCCGTTGTCTGCAAGAATTGTAAAAGAAAGAATTTCTATATTGGCATAAAATGTGAAGGAGCAGGTTATTTTCTCACTCCAATAAGCTAAATATTTTGCTATTCAGCTTGATGAAACTACAGACGTCAATAGCAATTCACAGCTAATTGGGTATGTTCGCTACAAAGGTACATATGGAATTGAAGAGGAATTGTTGTTTTGTTCTCTCGAGTTGAGATCTCGTGGAATTGATGTGTATAATAAGGTGTTAGGGTATTACGAAAAAAGCACAGTAAAGTCAAAAAAACACCAAAATGATAAAAGTGCAACATTAATTAAAAAATTTACAAAAATTCGAAAGTAGTATTGATCGGGGGAAATTGGTATGGTTCAACGCCAAATTGAGAGACGAGTCCAGAAATAATAATAAAGATTTAGTGAGGGGTCCCTAGAAAATAATATAAGACAAAAAAAGAAATTAATTAAAAAACTTAATTACTAATGGGAAGCCCGTGTCAATGGGAAGTCCGAGGCAATGGGAAACCTGAGAGATGAGGAAAACCCGGCGTGTAGATGGAATAATATATTAAATTGGCCTAAACAATGTTAAAAGGGCTCCACTGATCTATGGAGATGTAATTATTTCGTAATTGGTAATTTAGTAATGTAGCAAACGTTGTTGACAATTGTCTGAAAACAGTCTGAGCAGGAGTATAAAAGGAAAAGGGAAAAACACGAAATGGCCAGTGATCGAAGCAAACGAGTAGTGTAGCCAGGTCAGTAGAAGAATCTAAACCCAAGCAAAGTCAAAAGTTATCTATCAGAAAGGGTGATTATCCATTGGATAACCTACCTTAAGATAATCGAATTTATTCGGTGGTTGAAGGGTGCAAATTAATCACAAATTGTAATTACAAAACATTGAAACTGTGATAAAGTGCAAATAAAATTATTCTGTGTTGGGTTTGCTTATTTGATTCGAAAAGAACATGAGGAGTCAGAGGGAACCGACTTTTTTTAAAATTAACCCAACAAAGGTAAATGAATACTCCAAGCATTACTTTAAAGTTGGAAAACTGTATTTCTGTGTGTGTTGATGGAGCCCCAGCTATGTTGTCATTGTTGGGCTTAGAGCCACCATTTAAACAAAATAAAAATAAAATCTAAGGTTAGAGAACGAGATTAATGAAAGGAATCACTGCACATAAACATGCACCGCACCAAGATATTAAAAATCAATAAATAACAGAATAATTAAAACAAAATAAAAACACAACAAAAACTAAACAAAACAAATAATTAATTAAAATTCGAAAATGCCTACAGAAGCAGAAAAGAAAACATAAAGAAATAAAATAAACTGCCAAAACCTTGCAAAATAAGGTTTAGAAAAAACATAGGCAGAAGAGGCGACCAGAAAACAAAATATTAGGGCTTAAAAACAATATTGTAAGAAAATAATAATAAAAATAAAATCTAACAATAAAATATTAATAAATCAAAAAATAAAGAAAAATATATAAAAAATTAGAAAAATATTTTAAAATAAATAAAATAATTAAAAAGCCCTAAAAATGGCGAAAAATCGCCCATTGGTCGCACACAAGCACAAAAACACTATAAATACAGTGATGAATTTCATAAATGGAGATATTTTTTTTTTTTTGCTTTACTGAAAATTCTGACTGTTAACTGAAATCAAACTGAGTAAGGGATTTTCATTTGTATATGTCGTAATGAATTTTTATGTTTTATATGTCTATTAAAACTTTAAGATGCCATAATTCTTCATTTCATTTATTTGCTATATTTAATTATACGTTCGGACCCTCTAAAATCCTATTATACGTATCGTAATAGATTGGTTCATGGGACCGACCGTGTGCCGGCTAGTGGGTGAAAACTCTTAGTTGAGCTCGTGGGTCATGCCTCGTGAACCCCTTGGCAGTTCGCAGTCGGTTCCGGCTTTACGCACGGGACCGCTACGCAGGGCGCCATTGTATACTCGGGGCGGCTGCTGAAAATGTGGCCGGAACGAGTCGTCTAAAATCATGGGAAGAGCGAAAAAGATCTCAGTTAAGGGGAAATTAGGACAGATCATACTTTGGTCTGAAGTTTTTTTTTTACATTCCGGACTAGAGAAATAAAGATAATTTGGGTAGCACGGATAGGAGTTAGATCGAAAGCGACAGAATTGTGTTATTTAATCGGAAATAATAAATGAATAGAGAGTTACCGGATAATCTATCATAAATAAATAGTTTGGAAAATCTATCTTACCAATAAGTGCCTCACGGGAGAGCAGCACAGTTGTCCACTCTTAATTTGTTCCTTGAAAATAGGCTCCGGAAAATAACGAACCTACAATCATCCAGAGAAAGAAAACCACTCTTGTAACTCCAATTAAATGTCCATCGGATACCTAGATAGGTGATCAGGCGAACGACCTACGAAATTCACGACCCATAGGGACAAATAACTACGGAACATATAAATCGATTTCCAGAACCAGATAATTAGAAACAAAATCGATAGATCTCGGATAGATAACCAGATTGACTAAAAATTCCATAATCTAGATAGACCGTAACCACTATCGTAGGCTGGTTTAAGCGAATTAGATAGATCGATAAAATCAAGTCAACGAATTTTTCAACGTTTTGGATATAACTAAAATTAAGACCCTTTTCTCGAGAATAGGACGCCCATAAGAAAAGATTTTAAGTTAGCACATATTACTAAAAGCCAGTTTTTACGGATAATATAAACTTTAATATTAATTATTGAAAAATTTAAATTATTAATGCTTACGATGGTACCATGATATTTGAATCATAACCCGCAGAAATCACGGTTCTAAACATTTAAGTTTATAACGTAGAGTTAAATATTGTCTGATTTGAATTTAGGCTGTTAATTTTAACGTTTCCTATCGCAAATCCAAATACTAAATAGAAGATTTTTATCTCAAAAAAATTTATGACAATGCTATTAATCTCAATTCGATCTACCATGGTTTAAATCCGTAATCAATTATGAATTTACTAGGAAACCCAACATAACTCGCCTCCTAATAAAACCATAAAGGTTCGCGAATCGGAATAGAAGTATTAACCACCTAAAATCGAAGACAGTACTATCTAGGGTCATAATGTAAACGTGAGATCTTAATCACTTTAAATTAAAGCCCGTGAGGTTTACGAACATGATCTGAAGCCACCCAGCAGGCCCACTACTAATAAGGTGAATACTCCCGACGACCCTAACGTTTAAAATTCACCTATCCAGGGTAAATCGCTAACCGTACTGGGTTGCGTTTTGTTGTTTTGATACCCAGGGGAAAATAGACCGAAGGCCCCGATTGCCACCGATACTCCAGTTCGCCAGCCTCGTTTCAATCTTCGGCTACCAGTTTTTTTTTGTGTATTTCCTTCTGTATTATCTACCCCATTTTGAACCAAATTTTTATTGCAACAGTATGCCAGAAAATGAGCCATCAATCTCTTCGACAAGAATCCCTCGTCTGCCTCCATCAATTGTGGCCCTCCGCCACAAATACGAAGACCTCAAGATCCAACACCGGGATCTTCAGGCGAAACACGACAGAATCAAGGGAACCTGGGCTCCACCGGAAGTCATCCGGGGGCTCCGACAAAAAATCATTCGCATAACGCAAGCGCGCGACGAACTAATCGTCGAGTCGCGCGCCCAGCGTCTTCTGATTAGGGAACAGTCCGTGGCACTGCACAGGGCATATTCGGATGCGGAACTCCGCTTGCTTGCTTGCAACCTCCCAGGGCTGCAGAAAACCAGGAAAATCCATCCGTCACTACGGCCCGTCACCGGCCGAATCGCAATAAACGACGTAGGGATCGTCGTCGACAGGAAGAGGCCCGTCTACGGGGCACTCAACCAACGGAAGGGGAGAATCCATTAGAGGATTTGCCGCCCCCATATCGGGAGTTCGACATCTCTGGATTCGATCCGGAGATATGTTATGCTCCGCGGATCGTATTCTCCTCTCCTCCGGCCTCGATCCACATAAACCTGGTGGAGGAGGAGAATGAACAATCTACACCGATACGAGTCCTGAGTGACCTCGATTTAGGTCTCGAGGAAATTGCCATTCTCACCGGGAGGTCCCCAACGTCGGCCCCCGAGGCGAGATTGCCGGCCCGTCTTCCTGGAGAGATGAGGACTCTCGAGGCGACCCGCCGCCATACAGGCCCCTCAAAAGGAGATGGTTCCAAACTGACATCGATGCGGAAGAAGATTGAGCCGGGACGAATCGGCATCATTCATGTCCGTCTAATCGAGCTGACACTATTCTATGTTTGACTAGTGACGACTATTTTTCTACTATTCGTGGACGTGTAGTTTCATTAAAAATCCTTTTTGTTTTGCTTAATTCGACTCCTTTGTTATAGTAATGTAGTGATTTTTCTCTTCTTCTAAACCGAACTCGGAGTATAGGAGGTAAAGGGCTATATAGATGTATGTAGACGCCGAAACGATGATTTCCTCTCACGATTTCCCACGTTGGGTTAAGTGCGATTTGCGAAGATGAGGAGAGATTTAGAAACGATAGCGTAAGTCCTTCTATCGGCCGCTGAAATCCGGGAGAAAGACGAAGGTCCTTCGAGGAGTAGTGTTAGTAATGGCACTCACCTGCTCGAAAGGCATTCGGCTATTTTGCACAATTCCAACGTGATTCCCAATCACGGGTGCATAATAGTAGCTAAAATTATGTGGCGTAAGGAGGAGTTGCCCCTAGGGATAGAAAGCGACATCTTGGGATCGAGGTGACTCAAGGGTTTGATACTCGACACTCCCCTACGACCAACATGATTTTTGGGGGCTCAGCCGGGATTGATTTTAATTGAGACCTCTCGCAATTGGAAAGATAAAAACCCAGGGAAATTAAAATAAGGGAAGTATAAATAAAACCCTAGCCGTGAGTAGAATAAAAACCACACTAATAAAAGAAATAGGGATAATGTAATCTGAGAGGAAATCATGGAAATTGCTGAAATAACACAGCTAACTATAGATAAGATATCCCGAAACTGAACAAATAAAAACCTAAATAATTAATAAATAAATATAATGAGGTAAACCAGTATAATAATAAAAGTATTAATAATTTACATAGAGAATAATAGAAATTAGAAAAATAAATAGTGAAAAATAACAACCCATTTATTAATGAAAGAAAATAATAAAATAATGTAGAAATAGAGTTGATGAAGTAAATATTAAATTTAAAATAATAAAACCAATAATTAAAAATTGAATTTTTGCAGAAAAAATGAATCCCTATAACGAGAAATTGAACTAATTACAAACCTTCTTGAATATCGAGACCGACTCAGTAGAACAACTAACAGAAAAAATGAAGAGAATAAACGTAGCTAAACAGAGCAACCCACAAATAATAAGCCATGAAATCACCCGAACAACATTAGGATTAATGCAAACAACAGAAACAGAGAGCCAATACGACTGGTATCGAGAAAGGATAAATAACCCGGAGTTGAATATAAAATACCATCTAATAGAAAAACAAGTCGAAACGATACCTGACGTCTTACAAAGCATAATACGCCGAGAAGTAGCACCATTACACCAATGCTACATTTGTCAAACGGAACGGATAAAAGTGCTGATATTCCCCTGTGGACATTTCTGTTACTGCCAAAGATGTGCAGAATCATTAACAATCTGTATATTATGTAAAATCGACATTGATGAGAAAGTGACAGTGTACTATGAATAAAGTTGTCATAAAATAAATGATTAGTTAGTTACCCTCCTTCCTACCCATATATTTATATATAACATATGAATAATTATATATTTAAAAGTAAAAAGTTAAAATACAGAGAAATAAAATGAAGCGTTACGAACATCGAAAGTAAAACATGAGGGAAAATACCTCGAGCTACCTTTGGGTAGTACGACCGAAAGCCAAATCGGGAGGGGATAACCGATCACCCAGAAGAGAGATGTAGGACGAACTGTCGACAAGTTTTGCCCAGTTGAAAAGCTACTGTGGTAAGACTGATCACCTTACCTTTGCAGTAGTGGATCAACAAAGCCGTTTTGTATTTTAAATCTGGGGGGTAGGCGAAGAGCTCTTGAAAAGGCAGACTGTGAAGCTCGCGGGCAAGAAATAAATAAAAGAATAAATAGGGTAAAGAAAAAACAACAATAAAAGGAAGATAATTAAAGAGCTCAAATAAGGGATAAATAAAATAGGAATAGAAATGAACAGGAAGCCGGCAAGAAAATATAACAAAATAGTAAATTCGTATTACTTCGGCTGAGACTGACTTCGTATTACAGAACATTAGTTCATTCGCATTACTTCAGCTCAGACCGACTTCGGATTACAAAACTCGGTCCATTCGCATTACTTCAGCTCAGACTGACTCCGTATTACAGAACATTGGTTCATTCGCATTACTTCAGCTGAGACTGACTCCGTATTACAGGACATTGATTAACTCGCATTACTTCGGTTGGGACTGACTTCGTATTACAGAACATTAGTTCATTCGCACTACTTCAGCTCAGACCGACTTCGTATTACAAAATTTGGTCCATTCGCATTACTTCAGCTCAGACTGACTCCGTACTACAGAACATTGGTTCATTCGCATTACTTCAGCTGAGACTGACTTCGCATTACCGGACATTGATTCATTCGCATTACTTCAGCATAGTCTGACTCCGCATTAATAGAACATAGTTCTATAGTACTAGGTTAGCACAATCTCAATTCATAATAATAAAACATAGTCCAATCGTATAAGTGAGTAAAATCGCAAATCATGTTAAAAGAGCACAGGCTCAACGAAACAACGGAACGAAAATAGAATAGTAAAAGACAAAAGAAAGAAAGGGAAACAAAATAAAATAAGGATAAAATGAAGGGAAACGCGAAACGTACGATGAATAAACCAAAGGGGGGTAATAGGATCTGGGAAACGGCATAGCCGAACGAATTATTATAAATAGATAATTACTACGACTGTATAGATAATTGTTACTACCCCATATAGATAATTAAAAATAGACGCAAATTGAATTAAAAAAGGGAAAAAAATAAACGTATGGGAATTATATTAAACGGGATAACACCTGGGAAATATGAATTATTATAATTATGGGTACTATAATCAAATCGAGATGGCGAATAGGCCAAGAAAAGAAACGATAAATAAAAAATGATAATAAAGGAGAAAATGCAAACGAATAGAAATAAAAGAAATAACAAATAAAATAATAAATAAACTCAGTATGTTTATTTGAGGCGGTTCGAAAGATTGAAAGCGTGTAAGCAGATTATGCTACACGATTCATTTTTTCGTTCTAGAAACTCAATCAAAGCAACCAAAGCAATCAAAGCATTCAACGCAAACAAATTCGCAAGCAATACAAACAAACCAACAAAATATCCACAAACACAAACAAAACAAGATAATACAGGAACCAAATCAATCAATACGCGATAATAACAGGGAACCGACAACAAATCAAAGCTCAGTGAAATATTCACAACCAAAGAACCGACTACGGACAAAATTACAGACGAAACAACAGATAACAGAACGCGACGCAACAAATCCATCAAAGCAAAAGAAACCACCCAAATAGAAGCTACCGAAGAGAGAACAACATTACGATCGCTCAACAGCTACCTACTTTCAGGGAAAAGCGCCAAAAAATCGAGATCGACCTCAATTGCGAGAAAATTACACAGAGCTAAATCACTCGAAGATATCGATTCCAACAGCCAGGGATCAGGCGATAAGGAAAACCAAGAATTAACAAGAACCACGAGTCAAACCAATATCGCAAACGAGAACGAGAATAACAACCAGCAAGAAATAAACCTAGAGATCCAACAACAAATCGTATCAAACAAGTCAGGAGACCAATTGAATAATCTAGAAACAACCAACAAAAACAACATGGCCGAAAATGACGGAAATCTAACTAAAAACAACGGGAAAGAACCAAACAAACTGCCAACAACGAGCGAAACAATCAGAGAATATCGAGAAAAATTCCGAGGAGAACCGTTCAACGGAAACGCCAATAAACTGAATACATTCTTAAGGAATTTTGGAGTATATGTAGAAGTTTGTGGATGGACAAACGATATGGTAAAAACCAGAATGCCACTATATCTATGCGACAGCGCACTAGATATCTTCCTGGAAGCGAAGGAAAGAGGAAAACCGTTGAATAATTGGAAAGAAATTCAAGAATTCTTAAAATTAACATTTGGAGTGGCAAAACTGACAAATCAAGGAATACAAGAATTATTTAATAGGAAACAGAGACATGGAGAGTCGAACACGATGTTCGCGAGTGAAATCAGAAGATTAGCAAAAACGGCAACCGATGGAAAATTAGACGAAGCCCACTTGATTGGCATATTTGTAGATGGATTAAGACGACCAGAGCTGAGATCTGCAGTAGGAATGCAGATGTTAACCACATTAGACGACGCGGTAGCTAGGGCAAATCAGGCGGAAATACACCTGCCATCACAGATTACACTTATGCAAGATGAATCAATGATAGCAACAATGGCAGTAAAACCGGAAGAAAACGGACAAAACGATGCAAAAGTGAATCAATTTATACCAGGAGCCCACCAAATATTTAAACCACCAGTGCAAAGAACAAATAACAATCGTCCGAACAATAATTATAACAACGCTCAAAGAACAGGCTACAACGGCGGAAATAACGTAACGCAAAGTAGACAATGCAGAACATGCGGAAAACTCGGACATTGGGAAAATGAGTGTTACCAAAACGTACCATGTGGTAGATGTGGGAGAAAAGGACATAATATCAACCGATGTGAAGTCAGGACCTGTTTCACTTGTGGAAAACAGGGGCACGTATCAAGAGAATGTAGAAAAGGAATGAAGCAAAATCAAGGACCGCCAAGAAACAATAACTATACGCAATCAGCGCCAAGGCAACCAAATATCGAACAGACAAAACAAGTAAATGTGATGCAGGAAATATCACATCTTAAAGATATGATGGCAAAAATGATGCGAACAAACCAATCACAACAACAACAATCAAATATCCACATGATGCAAAGAGTTGAAAATGCAAGAAATAGAGAAACGGAAATGACACAACAACAACACGCCCAGGATTGGCAACAGTTACAAATGGAAGAAGAACGAGTGAGACAAGAAAAGATGCAAGCAACGACAAGACAATCTACCAAGAATAAATATGATGAGAATGATCAAAGACGTCAAAGAACAATATTGTTACAATATATATCAAAAGTTACCGAAAGAAAAACTCGCGAAACCAGAACCAGAAAAACTAGGAGAAAATCAAACCGAACCAGATGAAACATTCAGACCAACTAAAGCAGATAAACGGAGAACACAAAAAATACTACTCGGAAAAATCAAAGAAAGAATAACTCGCGAGAACAAACGGTCAAACGAAAATGAGACAACGACAGTAACCAAACCGACAAATGGAAATTCCGAATTAAAACGGGATATAATAGAAAAATCAATCAACAACATAGAAAAAGAAGTCGAAATACCACCAAGAGGATTGATAAAAGTAAAAACAAAGAGAAATTTACGAATAAATATGCTACGGAACATCAGAGATTCATCACCGGAAGATGGAGAAATAAGTGAAACCAGCAGCCTGATGGGAGAAGCACTACAAGTATCTGAGAACGAGGAACAGAATAAACAGATCATACGACCAATGAATCGATGGATCTCAGATCGACCATTATCACCAACAGAAGGGGAACTAAAATTAATAGAAGAACTAATTGAAACCATACCCGAAACGTTAATAAACGAAGAATTCATCAACAATGAAGTATTTAGGAGATACATGAGATACATTTTACAACTCGAGGGGCGAAAGGAGACGTGATACCCGAACAGGAGAAACCACGGGTAAAGGCATATCTAGATAAACAGAAACTGGAAGACATAACGAAGTTCCAAATAATTATGCAAACGCCGGACTTCATAGAACGTATCTGGATTAAACAACCAAACACCGATGAAATATTCGATTGGATAAAAGAAAGAATGGGGAGCTCCAAGAAAAATGATAACCTGTATCATAACGGATGGTTAATAAAACCAGACCTACATCTAGTAGATGCGCTAATATGGCCAGGTAAACCAACATACGTAACCCTGGAAAAGGAAAAAACAGTACCGGACTTCGGATTATGGGCAGAATACGCGAAAAATGAATTCGAAATCAATATCAAAAAGAACTTACAAGGAGCAACCAAGAGAATATTTTGTAAAAACAGAGAAAAATTAATCACTCACAAAGCTACATAGCATCAATGCCACAGAATTGGGCATACTAAACTCGTGATCCTCCAAACCAGTAGAAATAAAAGTATGTATAGAAAACTTACGGGATACGGTGATTCTCGAGCCATGACAATTAGTAATGGAACTACGGACCATTAATTGGGAGTATAGCGGGAACCACTCCGTCCCGCCCAATTAGGAATAAGAAAGAACAAGCAAGAAGACCATTGCAACGATAAGTAAAGCATTTACCAAACGGCCGAAACACAATAACGTTTGCAACATGCAGATAACACACAAACCCGCGAGTAGACGACTTGCGGGTTCACATAGCACACGATCAATCAAACGCGAATCGCTCATGCATCACGGTAGGAACCAAACACCACAAGTAATCACGAAGCGAGCGAGATATCGTGCATGATAGAAAGATGCTAGCCTAAATAACCCTTCCCATCATTATTCTGCCACGATACAAGAACGAGGAAAACACTATCTATATGGCACGTCGGGCGCCATATCTGGGCATGTTGGACCAAGAAGAATCAAGTAGAATAGTCACCCGATGGAAGAAGCTCATGACGCCACCAGACTAACCACGTGGAAACGATGCCATGGACGAAGTGGACCAAAAGCAAGGCTCTCACCGAACGGTCAAGAGCAGCCGATTATAGAAAATCTTACCGACAATGCGCGGCAAGGATCACCGCTCCTCAAAGAGCCAAGTCTCAGACCGGACACCTACGATACAACGCGTGCACACTCGCAAACCAAACGCCCCATCGGCAGCAAAACAATGACCCCTCCATGACCTAAGAAAAAAGCATGGGGAACCTACAAACGCCGCGAGCCAACGTGACAAGTACAGCAACCTAACTAGGCAGGACAAAAGCTTCAAAAATCCCACACGCAATACAGACATAGACGCCGAACGACGCTGAAAAATTAAAAACGACTCGTGCCGCAATACGAAGGTGCAAGGCAAAAAATAAGACGTTTTAGATGAACGTCAGACAAAGATCTCCACACCACGTACGATATCGAACCGAAGCGCAAATCAACAATTAGACAATACGACCACTGTAGCAAAATTACTAAGAAATATTGAACCAAAGAAGGCGCAAAGAGCAGCCACGAGCACGCATCAGCAACCAGCACAACCGGCGCTATCGCCGACAATACATCTGCCAGCGAATATACGCGCGAAAATCTCGAGAATTTGAGAGAACTCGTGATACCGAAGAACCGAGATCCGCTCGGAATTGGCTATAGAAGAAAAAATCGAATGGTGCCCCGGCAACGTATTCGACCACACCAGCATATCCGCAAATGCGAACCACGAGCAGTGGGCACAAGCAACCAAGGTAACCAATATAAATAAAAGTGCTTCTCCCCGGCGCCCACGATTCTTCAAACAATCTCCGCAAGAATCCTAGCACACGTGCATCCCGACGGCAAAAAATAAGAAAAGAAGTAACAAGTAGACAACCACCCTAGCATATGCACACAACTCCCTTCATTTACCAATCTTCCACGGACGATCACTAATTTAATATAGTTGGAAGTAGGAGTAACGCCAATGGTGATGAGAAATTAAACCCTTTGAAAATGGCCGAGACATGGGAATATCCCGTTTTGAAAAGGCGAAGGAATAATAAACACCAAATACGCTCATCAAAGCAAGTATGAGGCACGCGCCCAAGGTTGGGAGAGATAAAAAATAAAGCCGCCAACAGATGGTGCGAAGGACAGAGACAGTCAATGATTTTGCACATGGACAAGTACGGACAGGAGAAGAGAGCTGCCTTGTTCCCACCACTCGGAATAAAACACACCCAACTAACAGTTCCAAGAAATAGCCAAGAGGAGCAACCGTCAACAGTTCGATCAAATCAGACGACCGCCACAACATCAACAACAAGAGACGAAATAGAAAGGATATAATTAAAATGAGCGATCATCGTAGACAAAGATTTCACGCCAATGAAGACACACTGGTAATAACACACCAAACTCACCGAAGCCTGAGGAGGAAGTATATAGCCCTAATAACACACAGACTGGGAACGAATGGCTCCGAGAAAAACAAAACGGAGGGGACCAGCCAAAGCAGGCGGTAACCCTAACGACAATAGCACAGAGAACGGCAACAACAAAAGAAAATAGGCACGTCCGATGCGAGAAACGGTCCTCGCAAGCGAGGTACCAAATGACAGCCCGAATAACGGCGGAACCGAAAATCAGAGACCCAATCCAAGACACAACAATGCCGATGACAAGGTCATAAACTGGAGAACACCAATGAGGATGACGATGATGAGAAAAAACTCACCCCAGAGAGGAAAGTGGAACGCGGAAGGGATTAATCGAGGAAACTTGCTAGCCGATGATGACTAGCCACATCACGCAGCGCCAAACGCCAATCTAAGGAGGACTATGGCAACAGATAAGTCGAGGCCGAAGTGAGGACCGCA
Source organism: Schmidtea mediterranea (assembly GCA_022537955.1). Lineage (NCBI taxonomy): Eukaryota > Metazoa > Platyhelminthes > Tricladida > Dugesiidae > Schmidtea > Schmidtea mediterranea. The sequence continues at coordinate 73,789 of JAKGRZ010000119.1, forward strand.
AACAAACTACTGGTACCTACCGTAGTCAGTGTAATCCCAAACTGGGAATCAAAAGAGAAAACTAAAACGATGAAATTAGAAAATGGGAGAAATGAGACAGAAATAGTCCCGCCCAATTACTCACCAATACGGATGATGATGAATACCGATTAGGTGGCAGCTCTCCTAAACATTATATATAATCTAATGAGTTTAGCAAACAAGCAAAATCCCAAACAAACAGTTTTCATGAATAAACGTCGAACTAAACAGCAAATGATCGTAACAGCAAGAGATAGAACGCCGGCAATACACAGACACGGCGATGGAAACAATTTATAATAAACACGAAAAAAACCGAACAAGTTAAACCGATGCATGGTAAGATTAAGGCACTATTAAACGGACTTCGAACATGAATTTACCCATAAAAGATACAGCAATGAGAAATGCAAACATAAACTCACTAATGATGACAATTGAATGGTGTGGCTTAATTGTGCACAGGTGCAACAAACGGATTCCTAATATTTGATTGTGATAAAGCAGTACTGGGAAGGACAAATATTCTTTAAAAGATATCGGAGGGAATTGCAAATGGCAATACCAAATTAGCCTAACCACCATAGAAAAGGCATATAACCTATCAATCTACCAAGAATTCTGATTTCTCAGACACAAAACGCTTAGCGCAGACCAATGCGGCAATCACACCGGAAAAACATTGCATATCAGCTGCGCGAAGCCACACTTACCCACGTATCCCTAACAAACCTGGAACGGAACAGAAAGAGAAATACTAACAAGTATCGGGAGAACAATGCAAAAGACCTATTCAGCGGAGGAGAAATGAGACATTAAAAGAAGGAGTGCTTTCACTACGAAGGGAAAAAAGTGGAATGATCAGGTTACACAAGCATATTCGTTCGCCAGGAGCTACCATCTACACTCCACACAACTGGAGACTGCCAGGGAGGAAAATATACTATAAAGGGAGAACTAGTAACAGAGTGGTCGTAATATAGAAACCTATACACCAGCATCCGATATTAAACTAGAATACGACAAGCACAAAATTTGTATGGGAGCAACACAAGTAAGAAATCAACACACAATGTTGCCATAAGCAAACAGCACACCGTTTGTAAAACCGGCAACTATCTATACCGATAACTTATATCAAAGCAAATATGCCAATAAATGTAGAATGCATTCTCTAAAAACAGCCGTATTATTCGCAAAGAGTAAGAGGAGGAAGTATCGAGGCGAAACGCAGAGAGAATTACAAGATAAACGCAACCCGTAAATGAAATAATAAACGACGAGCTGCGAAAAATCCACAGCCAGAACTACGATTCACAACCACCTAAGAAACGAAACCAAACCTCCCCCGCCAGCATTGGATATACCAGCGGAAGCAGAACAATCGGGATATGAGATTCCACAACAAGGAAAAGATAACACACAAAAAATGTGGGAAAGATTGGATACCTAGCCTACTACACCTACCCGGGCTGTATGCATCAGAGACCAAAGTGTTCAGTCAATCAGAACACAGGCAAATAGCCGCTCCCCGGTAAGCCCACGTGATGACAGTAACATTATACCCCTATATGAATGAACGCAATAAGATGGATTTTCTACCTTATCATAAACAAGGGACAAAGAGTCAACTGCAAAAAGCGCTTACCCACGATTTAATACGCACCACGCCATTCGCAGTTTGTAAATAAAGAGATAATTAAAACTGAATTGCGCCTACAGCAATAACCAACCCCAGATATGCAATGCACTCTCTCACCGCTACCAAGAAGGACATTTGGCAAGGATAGCGGAGAAGTGATGTACATATTTAAATGCGAAAAAACATTTGCACATCGGTTAACCGGAAAAATTCAACGGCCACCACCCGGACAAATGTATGCCAGACATGAACCTAGAAGTCTGAGTTATATAAAAGCAGATCCGATATGTACAACCAGTAACACGAATGATGAAACTCCTAACCGATAAACCAAGACTTATACGATTGCCAATAAACGCTTATCGGACCACTGTTCTTCAGCAAACAGATGGAAAATGGGTCAATGTTCCCCATCAATGAGGAATTCCGGCGCTAGCTATCACCCCACCCGACAGACCAAGACATTCGTCAGGATTGACCAGAAACTGACTCACGGAACAAGAATTCGACCATCTTAGATGTAGTAAACAGGCTGGGACTTATCCATTCACAAGGAAAGTTTACGAAGCCAGCAGGACAAAATCTATTTTTCCCGCAAGGAAAGAGAATCGATATTATCAATATAGTTTAACTATTAAACGGGCTGTCACACGAGTTTCGAAACAGAAACACAATGACCGAGTTGTTCATTCTATCCGCTCCAGCGCACCCATTTCCAAACACAAGCGACTCACATCCAAACTTATGACATGAAAGCCAAATGTGCAGCGTGTAGCAGTACCTAGGTGTTTTACAGGCATGAACATGCTCCATGGCCGGGCAATGAGTTTGGGGGACCAATAAATTAATAATTCCCAAATCGAACAGCCCGACGTCATCATCTAACGCAGACGAATGCCTGGCCTTCGCTCGAGCACTCTCACAAACGAGAAAGCAGAGTAAAACTTGGAAACTATCATTAGTTGGCTAGTCACTACTTACCCGTTGCTTGGCCATAAACGAGATGGTATTAACCACGCTCCCCGGTCACTCGCCAGGACATTTCCATAAAAATCAAAACGCACCTAGTTACGAGTCTTAAACACACAATGAAAAGGGCGACAGACGAGAGAATGGGTAGCCACGATTTGGGAAAGCGCGAACTTATATGAACGAAAAGAGCGAGACCGCACCGAACCTAAAGAGACAGCAGGTCGCCGGCGAAGCCAGCGCTACCTGGCTGGGGACACAGACATCAGGAACTTATACTGAAAAACCGCGCCAGCAATCGACGATCTTGACGACTGAGAAAACACCGGCACAAAAGCGCCAACACGCACCAAAACATGATCCAACGGCCACCGCTGTACCTGGGATTGCAGAAGAAGCACATGCGCGCCCATGGATAACCGCTGAATCTACCATAATGTGCGGAGGAATCCATACGAGGAACAACAGTAACCTTGACCACAGAACACAACAAGCAACCACAACTGGCGGACAAACAAATAATCGATCCACAAACCGCCGCATACACCTCCCTACCCATCACTCTATACCACCCTTGCATTGGAAACAGCGAATCAATACAATACAAGCGCTGAGTCCAAGAAGCCGTAATCCCAGGACGGGAAGTCTACGCTAACAATAGCCGGCGGCACCTATACACATTCAATACCTGACCAGCACATTCACCAGTTAAATTCGACATCGCAATACAATGCCGACACAAGAAACAGACAAGCAATGCGCGACTAGACACAGGCGCGCAACCATAATCTCCAGCGAGTAACATTTAGTCAACGCGAACACTACTCATCGACCATTCCGTTGCTGGCAAGCGACCAGTCGCAAAACCTCAAGCCGCGGCGCGTCACTGTAAGCGCCCTTGTCAGAAGGACAACTAGTAACACCGCTAATGGCGACGATGGGGACAACCACATAAACGCCCACAGAGACAACGACCCGGTAGAGCACAACCTAGCCCGGTCATATACCACAACTAAGGCCTACCCCTGGCTCATAATTGAACTATTTAAGTGCCAGAACCTACTCACAAGACAACTCTTGCTTTATCGATCTCCAAGGGAACCTTATGTTTGAAAGATTCAAAGCAGAGCAGAATCCGCCTGGTGCCATGAATTTCACGAATAGTAAGGCCGGCCTGTTCACAGAGCATAAAGCCAGTGGTGCCAGCTTTGCTAAAATACCCAAAATCTCGACTCCGTCCTACTCAGTCACAGTAGATTGACGGGTATATCCACGGCGAGAAATGATATTTCGACAAGCAAAATGTTCGAAAAAACGGCGAGAATTACCTTTAGCAAGAGAGATAATCGAGATAAACGACAAACGGCCCCGAACTTACGCAATCACCACCCCCATCACGCGAACCTTTCGGAATGAAGAAGCATAACAATACATCAATTGAAACCACGAGAACTGGGAAAAGCTAACGCCCTATGATAGGACATCGAGGTTATTAAACGCGAAAGAGGAAGAGAAGAGGACAAAACCACTATGGACAATACGCCCATAGTGGAACTCCTAAATTGAAGACGAGAAAACGCGCAATGTAACAAACGAATCTATGACCTGGCCGCTCCACCGGTCATAAACGATCATCTTTCTCGGGTATCAGATTTTAGACTTGGGAACGTCTGCGACGTAACACTACATGCAATTCCCACTACAGACGAGACACCAATCCTGCCTAGGACCATCACACAACTAGCAGAAAGCCCAGAAGACCGCGTACGCGCAGACACCGAGCCGCAGGTGTCCCACGCAAATTCTCGAGCACAGGTAATTCGAACCAAGCTCTCATCCATGGCAATTCCCAGTTGTTATGGTGAAAAAGAAAAGAACGGAACGCAAGATTTTTGCATCGATTATAGAAAGTTAAATTGCCAGCGAACCAAAAGAGATACAGTATCGTTACCAGACATAAACGAGAAGTTATTGACGTTACAAGGAGAGCTTATTTCACTTCATTAGATTAAAAAGTGGATACTGGCAATAAAAATGAAAGAAGAAAGAAGACAAGAGAAAACCGATTCACCTCGTAGAGACTTAATATCAGGTTTAAGGAAAATGCCATTTCGGATTAACCAATCACCGCATCTTTCCAAAGTGCATTGAAAACTTCGTCACCCACGGAATAAGAACAATGCATGGTGTATATAGACGACCTGGCTAATCTACTCAAGTTACCTGTCGAACAACAGTTTAGGAGATATACGAAAAGTATTATCCGACTAAGACAGTTGGAAATTAAAGACTGAAACATCCAAGTGCTTATTGGGCTAAAGAGAAATGGACATTCTTAGCCACATGATCAGCAAAGGAAGGAACCAGATCCCAGGAATATCGAGAAAATCAAAAATTGCCCATCACCAAAAAACCGTAACCCAAGTTACAAGAATTCTTTAGTGTATGTGGATATTTATTAGAAATTCCATAAAAACTACGCGGGTATAGCCAAACCGATAAAGATTTAGTTCAAAAAAGATTACATCATTCGCGTGTGGGAATGAACAACAAATCTGCCATTTGAAACATTACGAGACAAGATTAATTGAAGCACCAATCTTAGTTCACCCCGACTTCAAAAAACCGTTTTACTTGGCAACCGACGCCAAGCGGATACGAATCTGTGCAATTATTGGGACAATTAGACGATGAAGGAAAAGACGCGGTAATCGGATTTATAGCAAAAAACATTCAAGAAGCACGAGAAAAATTATCATTACCGAAAGAGAAGCCGTTTAGCCAATCATACAGGCAATTAAACATTTCAAAATACGCCTACTTATTGGGTCATGAATATCGGCATTACAACCGGACCACCAGGCCACTAGTATGGCATTGGCCAACACTAAAGAGGCATCGAGTTCGACTCATTGAGATGGGCAAGCAACTACAAAGGAAATACTCTCCCGTTTATAAATTCAAACGGGTCGAGCAAATGCAAATGCTGACTGTATCGTCGAGATTCATCTTCCCAGATCTGATGGACGGGAGGGTCAGACGGGATATTGTATGATAATTAGCGGGAAGATATTGACTTCGCTCAATTGATGATTGACCAACAAGAAGACCCAGAAATTGAAATTGATAATTCGAATACGTTGGAAAACGGGTAAACCAGAAGTCTACGAAAATGACCCAACAATTGAGGAAACTATGATAAACATCGACACCGGTACTGTAATAGACGGAAAAAGTGGCTACTAAAGTAGAGCGGCAAACAAAGGCCCTAATGGTATACCCGAAAACAGACGGACAGAAACTGATAAACCCAAATAACCACGACGGGAAGTTGGCGGACCAATTATGTCGGTAAAGAAAACGCTCGCAAGAATGAAACAGAAATATTTTGGCCCAAATATGTTCCGATCCGTAAAGAGAAATTGGATAAAAAATTGTCTCATTTGTGCAACAAGGAAAAACACTGGAGCGAAATGGAAAGCACCATTGAAACCAATGCCAGTACAGCCGAGCCTAATGACAATTGATATCGATGGATGTATAGACCGCTACCAGAGCACACTAAACGGAAATACTTTATACATATCTAGTACTCACAGATTACCTGACAAAATTTCCCAGACAGATTCGCGAATGAAGACCAAAAGCCAAAACCAATAGCACAAAAACTTTGTTGGAAGAAATCTGCTGCAGATACGGAAACTCCAAAACAAATGAGAGCTAACAGACCAGGGAACGAATTTTATGAGTGAATCATGGAAAGAAGTGACCAACTACTTCACAGAATAGGCAAAATTAAGAACATCACCGTATCACCACAATGCAATGGAACTAACAGAAAGATTTAACGGGGACATTGATAGACAGATGTTCAAACTACGTAGACAGATACCAGAGATTGGACGAATTTATATTTCAATTTATTCACTTGCCTATAGCAATGTCAACACATGCCGCAACCAAGATGAGCCCAATTCAAGTTAATGTTTGGTAGAGAACTGTAATATTGCCGATGGATCTACGAATATCACCGCCAGATATACAGGTTTGAAGAAAGACGAACTACGTTACCAAAGCTCAAGGAAAGAATGCAAGAAATATGGAGAACGGCACGGAACTAAACATTCCAAGTTCATAGATCAGGAAAGTTATAAAGATCTTACATGATCAGATGCAGAAATGTTTAAACCGCATACCTTTCAACGTAGGAGATTGAGGTAATCATTCGAAACACCCAGAAATTGATTCGGTACGACAAAGAAATTTACAAAGAAATGGAAAAGGGACCGTACGAAATCCTTATACGCAAGCGAAACAAACCGTGCGAGAGTAAAATTGGCGTGAATAACCATTCACCAGACCATATATGTGAATGTACAGCAAGATGGCAAAGCCATACCAAAAACATAACAAGCCTCAACCAGAAGAAAGACGCGTATAATGACACGGTCTCAAACCGCAAAGATATCGATCTAAGAATTGTCACTAGCCAGAATTACCATTATATGGACCTAGACGAATACGACGAAGACGAGTACAGGAATATGATGATGAAGAATGGAGATTCACCACACGGGAAAATTAAGAACCAGAATAGCGAAAAACATTGCGTTAAAGAGCCAGACCCTATTACCAGATGGGCTAAAAGAGAAACCGAGACCATTGAGATATTAGGAGGATAATGAGAATAATTGCAACTACAAACGCGCGAGCTAGACTGAGCATATAACCACAATAACAACCAACTGGCCATCCTATTCACTATTGTGACAAAGAAAGCAATACCCCGCTGCATACCATTATGCAGACAAATACAGATCACGAAAGGGTGCAAGAAATAATTAACCTATGGAAGGTTAAAAAAGTCAGTCGATCCATTAAACGAGGATGGAGAAACCCCACTAATTAATGCCAGCAAGCAGAGACATCCCAACATGGATCAATTCAAAGCTCTACTAAAGCAGGAGAAGATGTGACAGCACAATAGAAAAGGGGGATACGGCGTTGAAACCGCGCAATACTAACAAATATGCCAAAAGAATCTGGAGCGATGTTAGAATAGCGTCACCAAAGAGAAATATCGATAACTTGGAAGAACCTACCCCGATCTACTTACGTATTACATTTGGAATGCCAATAAAACAGAATGGCCAACGAGATTAAATTCAATGGAAACGAACCGATAACGGTAATGCGGTAATAACACCAACCAAACGGAATGAACAAGGCGAAAAACGACGTTCATGAAATCAGCCTTATTTCAGTACAATACATTGACAGCAATATATGAGGCTAACTCAAAGAGAGGAGATATACTTGTTAACTAACTTCAGCGGGACCGAACAACAGGCGGCAAGAGAGAAAACCAACAACTGTTTAAACCTAATAAGAGAATTCCGACACAAGGAACAGTATAGGGCTGGACAATACATCAATGTCCAATTTTAATGAGTCAATTCAATTACATCACGGTTACGTATCAGAAAGTAATATTAATTTGCAGGCCCAACCGAAATATTCCGTCAGACGTTTAGCAAGCCTGTAGGACATAAACGGGAGTCTTTAACCGATTTAAGGATTAACGCAAAAAGACAGCTTAAATGAAATGGTTGCGAGCAGCAAGACAAATAATGCCCGCAGTTCGATACCAAAACAGAAGCAAAATACTCAACACTAGATTGGGCGATAATCAGCACGAATCTTGACGCCATCGCGAAGCACCGAAAATTTGATCCGTATTACAGAAGGCTGATCAAGCTCGCGAAACACTCCAAGAACCATTCACCCTAACATGCACATCAGGAATGAATACCGTTACAAACACGCCATACATCAACGACAAGAAACGTAGCCTAAAAATCATAAACTATTAGAAAAATGCGGGGAAAAGTCGAAATAGAAGAGGAAAAATGGCAAAACAGCGCTAATGTACGGCAAACACTATCCGGAGTAAAAAATGACGGTAATACAAGAACTAATACAGAACCGGTTCAAGTAACAGAGAGATCAACGATGGAGCAGTAATACTCCGAGTTGGCAACTAAGGAACCTAACGTGACAGATGATAAAATTTTATAACAGAAATGCACGAGAAATTAGAAATACGAGGACTTTGTGCGGGAATACCCAAAGGTTTATCATGGAGAACCATATACCGAATCAAAGAGGCGATAAGATTTTGCCTAAATTGGGAAAATACAGGGATCTGAAGATACGCAATAGTGTAAATGAGAGATTACGAAGACGGAGAAAATGCACTGCTCGAAAAAACTGACGAGAAAGGAAGTGGAAACCCCAAATAATCCTGCATAGTATTACGACGATCAGAATTGACATTTACTGATAATATTAAGAACAAATGGAATTGAAAATGAAAAAGCAGAACTTAGATTAACCTTGGTAGAAAAATGGAAAGACCACGAAAACAAGATCCGGAAGGAACGAACGCGCCTGACGAAACTAATCACGGCAAGAGGACCAAAGCAATAACAGCTTATAAACATTAAATTAGGGAAACTTAATTGTCGGGACGACATTTCAGCGAGGACCGCGCGGAAATACAGATAATAAGACGAAAATGCACGAAGGATGAGTGATAATCAGAGAAAATGAACACAACCGATGAAAACGGGAGAAAGAATAACCAACCTAGGATAATAATAACAAGACAAAACACACTCGACTCAGATATATAACAATCAGGAAAATAAGAAATAACGACAAAAATACATAGCAACAACGAACACAAAAATCGAATTATGAACAACAAGAACCGTATGCCTACCCGAAATAGAACTAAATGGAACAAAAATAACCTATTAAACATTCATCTTCATTGCTCAGGTAACAAACTTGGAAACTTGAGCACGTGACCCCATTACATACTGAGCGACCAGCGAGAGGTGACAAAAAAAATATAATAATGGAACCGAACCATGATAAAAATAACAAAATCGGAGGACAAAGCAATAGCTCAAGTATGTACAACAAAGGATCGAACAAACTTGGATAGGAGATAAAATATGTGAAAGAAATGGACGAACCTTTAAAAGACCCCATACTACATTACAAAGGCATAGAAGCCGCACGAAGGTACCGGAATATGTATCTACAGAAATAAGACAACGCCCAAGGAGGTGCGGTTGGTTAAGAGAGCACCCAGAAGATTCAATGGAGCGAACAAAAAACACAAAACACACAATCCAACAGGAACAATGAATCCCGTAAAAGGTAGCCCAACGCAAGGACAACGAAAAGACGACAAAGCTGAATATGATCACGCAAGAGTGGAGATACACACCTCACAATGCCGAACACACAGCTAAAATACACCAAAACCGACCCAATCAATGATACAGGAAACAGCCAAAAAATAGACACAACAAGGTGAGACAAAAATAGTGCCTCAGCAGGAAACTAACGGTCGAGATGGAGTACGATTCAAAAGATACACCTAATCCAGGTAGATAGCTAATAATACGAGGATCTACAATTTCAAGGCAAGAAATAGCAGAATATGCCATACCTAGACCAGAAACAAAGTCCATCCTCGAAATGTACAACACGAAAAAGACGGGAAAGGACAACACAAACGAAAACGGGTAATTCAGTGGATAACGGGCCGCGCCATAACAACGCTGGACCTCGATCACAGACGAACACTATCATTGGAGGAACGAAAACGAATAATACACCACAAGATCTTACAAATCGAATGGAGAAACACTATGCACCAAAGGAATCAGAATGAAGATAACGAGATACCCAATGCAAATTCCACCAAAAACACCAAATGAACAATAAAACAAAACATTGAAAAACAAGATATTCAATATGCATACGGAGAGATCTAATCACACCAATTAGCCCTCAACCAAGAAGAACATAGTACTACGCGCGAAAATTACTACAGTAACGTACCAAGACGGAAAGAAAATACCACGAAAAAAGGAAACGAAACCCAAAAATAAAGAGGAAGACGATTATATCTCGGACAACCCAAATGGAAGAATAATTGGAACTTAATTTGAGAAAAGACCAAGACCCAACGCGCAATAGAAAAACTATGAAGAGAAATCATCACAAACACTGAAGAACCAATAGGAATCCCCATAATGGATACGAATAGTATGATTACAGCATAATAGTAATCGCAAGTGCAACCGAATTATCATATGGGCATAAAACAAAAAGTAATCAACAGATACAAAAATTAGCATCAAATAAGATGAGATAGCAAAGAAATTAAAAATAAAAGGAACCAAGAGCATGGTGGAATGCGGGATTTCGACATAATCGGAACCCCTCAATAAAGATGGCAAGGCGGTATAGGTAAGGGACATATGAGTGTATATAACTTGTATTACAATTGTAAATATATCAGTTAAATATAAAGCGGCTATGTATTACTATATGAACCACCTGTAAATTAATGTAAAAAATGTAAATTCGAGACCACCCAAATACTGAACAAAAATTAAACGACTTGAGATACGAATAAATGAATCCAAATTAAAGGAAGATGGAACAGAATTATCATACAAGTCGAACAACAAACAGTATCGAAATGTGGAAACGGGCAATATAACGCGCCTAACGAGTGGTAAACACGTTACAGAACAATGGACGGAGATACAATAACGTTGAGAGAGGCGTCTAAATACAAACAATGTATTCATCTTATAAATCACTAGAAGAACAACAGAGACGAAAAATGAATATGAACGAGAATTATAAATTATTAAGAACAGGAAAACCAATGGCAGAGAAACAAGCTGCAAAGAGTAACGGAAGAAACGGGAAGATGAACCACAGGTAGAATGGAGAGAATGGATACTGAATCAAGACGAGGAGAGAGTAGAAAACCAGACTCATCGAATAACGTGGAGTTAGAATAAAAAGAATGTATATATGTAAAAAGAGTAAAAGTATAAATCAAAGAAAATCAAAAACCGAAAAAATTATAAATACAGGTGTAATAAAGAACCTGAAGTTAATAAAATATATAACACTAAACAGCCAAACAACATTACAATAATTATAGAAAATGGAACAACAGAAGACACGCAGATGAAGTCAATTGAATTAAATAGAGATAATCAGAAAACAAACCCATATACGAATAGAAGCGAGATTACGATGCGAGGCATGTGTAAATTGTTAAAGGAGGCAAGGCCAACCGAGTGGGATGTAGATTATGCACTGAATGCTAATAGAATTAACATTAAACGGCCCAAAACAATGCCCGATGAGAGAACGAAATACATTCATTAGGAGAAACCGGAAGATCGGCCAGCCAGTAGAGAAATAATAAACATGGAATAAAATGCCCAAACGAACATGCGAATTGGGAAGGAAAGATCAGAGGAATGAACAATCTTTATAACCATCGCAATTATAAAAGAAAACCCTGCGGAGAAATGCCAACAATCCATAATGAAGTGAAGAGAAAACAACATAGAGAACGTGTGCGAAGAAAGACGAACAAGATGCAAAATACTGCATATCACCGAAACATGGAAGCAAATTACAAACAGGAGCACGTAAATGTAAAAGAGGAAAAGATCTGCGAAAGATCGAGGAAAATGTCAAACAAATGTGGGAGTCGAAGAAGAAGTCGGAACTCAAAAGAAACATGGGAAGGATGTAGTAGGAAACGAAATAGAATGCCCAATGGCAATGGGGATGTTTAAAACAAAAATACTAAGAAGAAAGAGACAATACCAACATGTGCAAGAACGCGAGGAACACCTAAAGATATGGACAGATACTATGAAAGAATATGGAGCAAATGTGATGCAGCTAAAAATCGAAATCGAATCACCACAAAATACTAATGACAGAAATATTCAACACCAAGAGGAGTCTTCGGAATTGGCACGAATAGCGAATGTCAGAAACAGAAAGAATGTAGAAAATGAAATGAAAAAGACTAGAGAAACATTACCAGAAAATTAAGAAGTTACACACCCACGGGAAGAAAACTTAACGACATGCTCCATATATGTGGAGAATCGAGGAATTCACAAGGAAATGGCAGGGAGAGCAACGAGAGGAACGGAAGTATCCATCTAACCAGTCCACCATTTATTTATGGAAAAAATCGGATACAACACTAAGCAATGAGGGTATACCCGAATGACGAGTGAGCCGGAAAAGGACACCCACTATTCCGCATTCTTCATGTACTAGTAAAAAGGGAGATATGGGATTGGAGTTACCTCATTGGCCGTTCAACCAATAAATTGGCCCTCACAATAATGTCAGGCAAAAGATGCCACATGTGGAGAGGCCTTCAAAACCAGACGGAGCACCTTGCTACAATAAACCCACAGAGATGTAGGACAGCAATAGGTTCGCCAAGAATAATGAGACAAAATGTAATGTGGGACATACCCTAGAAGGAAAAACACATTATTCGTAAAATGCGTCGGTAGAAAGAAAGGACGGGAAGACAGAGTAGGAAAGGAGGGAAGGGTTGGTAAGTTGTAAATAAATATGAATAATAATATTTATATATAAAAACGTTAAAAGAAGAGATGCTGACATAA